>VDFB02272454.1:371783-574430 GCA_007258455.2 Sequoia sempervirens | reverse complement strand
AGCCAACTTGAAGGTGTTCTACAAAATGTGGACAGTATAAATGCAAGATGAATTGATGCAAGATGGGGTGTGGAATAGAGTTGAATGTTGTGATGTGAAATTAAGTGCAAAAGTGTGAAATGTAGTGTGAGCTATAATGCAAGATTTTTGAATGTAGTGATATGAGGTATCTTGATTTCCAAAAGATTGCAAGTGTTGTTGAAGTTGTTGTGGTGGATTTTCTATTGCATTGAGATAATATTCTCTATGTAACATTCTATCTTCTTTCTTCTTTCTATTTTGGTAGTGAGCCCGAGATGTGAGCTTTTTTGGATAGTGCATCCTATTTTGGTAGTGATCCTCTTAGTATTGGTTTTGCAAATACTTATATTATGAGCTAATCCTCACCGTGGTTTTTCCACATAAATCTGGTGCTCTATCATGTATGGTGTTGGTTGTTTCTACTTTTCATGTTCAAACATTATAACAGATTAATGGTTTAATGAATGCATGTAGATTTGATTACTGTTGAGGGTTTTAATGTTTTAATTCGATACAACTTATACACTCCCCCTCTCAATTGTCTTGTTCATTCAACAGTTTGGGTAGTAATGAATGGTATAATTTACAGATTTTTACCAAGATTTTAACGATGGAATGAACTAGGGTGCCTTAGGATTTTTTTAAGTATGCCTAGATGACAACTTAAAATTTTGATCAAAGCTTGGAAGCTCAAAAAGTAAATAAGATTGATATGATCAGATGTTCCACTATACATATCAAATACATGAAGATACTTATCAAATGCGTCAAAGTAGGGTCAAATATGTCACTGTGTATTTCAAATGTGTCATTGTGTGTTTCAAATATATCAATATACTAGATCTAAAAATGTGTTATTATGTGAAAAATAAGGTTTCATATTGTTAGAACAAGTTTAGTAGGTCTCAAATTAGATGCATCAAAGTATTGTCAAATGTGTCAATCTACATATTAGATGCACCATTGTGCATATCAGATGCAATTCAATATAGTCATATGTGATAAAGGATAGTCAAATGCACCACTATAACAATAGATGTGTCATAGTATCTATCAGATGTGCAATGTTGTGACTGTAACTAAAATTTTGAAGGTGTTGACTAATTTTGAAAAGTTGTTGGACTAAATTTGACAAGTTTTTGGACTGATTTTGACTTGTTTTGATTAGAAAGAGATAAAAACATAAAAAAAGTAGAAACCGACTATAAGGTAATGGCATGATTGGTATTAATCAATCTTCGCAATAAAAAAACTCCAAGAAATACAAACTAACTAGTATTAAAGGTGTATCTCTCTAGTGTGGGCCTAAATAATAAAATATTGTAGGATTATGTTGATGCATGCTCCAATATCAAGAGGGAATAGCTAGGTATCTAGTGGCATAAGGGCTACATTCCTCCTTCCCTTGAAGGTTTTTACACCTCCAAAGAAATTATATCTCTCCTCAAGATGATACATGTTGAGTAACTTCAAACATGATATTATACTTTGTACCACAACTAGATTAACAGTTGTCGGTCTTAGGTCTCTAAAAAAAAGGTTTGTAGTGGTTCTAATAATATTGAGCCCATCTTATAGTGCCTGAGATTAGGGGGTCTCCCCTTCTCTCCTCACCAAACAAGTCTTGACAGACCGAGGGTCTTGCAACTTGGTTTGAACAACATTGGCCACACTTTGAGATATAAAATTCATTCTTCCCCCCTTTATATACTTGTGATCATAGTCATAGTATGAGATAAATACACCAGATCCATATGAATTTAAGCTATATTTAACTAACTAAGCAAAAATACAAATGAAATATTTGAAAGCTTCAAAACAAACAATCATTAAACAAAACTTGAAATAAACCATGAATGCATAAAAGGAACCTAATCTAAAACTCCAAACCTCATCCCATTAGGGGATTGGTGTCATATTGATATGGAATGATGACCCTTTCCTAATCCCTTTGATAACATGATCATCTAATCGAACTCCATTGATGAAAGCTTTTAAGCTAAAATGGATGAAACTATGCTAAGGATGGATGAAAAAGTTTAATAATGGATGCAAGGATGAATAAAGATAGTATTCAAACATGCATCATAACTTTTATTTGATGGAAGTGGATCCATTTCTCTCCAAAATGTGAGGTATTAATAAGAGAAAATGGTGAATCAAGGGTCAAGATCAAATGGATCAATCAATGGTCAAGATGTAATGTGAGGTGAAGACATGGATCAAGGATTCACAATGGATGAGAATGCAAGATCACATGGATCAAAGAATAAATCAATGGATCACAATGATTCAAACAAGCCCACTTTCAAAGTTGTTAAAAAGTTTGTTACAAAGTTTGCTAAGAAAGAATATTCCTTTTTTGGAGCTCAAATGGGAGAATATTCCAAGGGAATATTCCCATGCAAGTAGATGGGTGAGGGAAAATTAGTAATTAGTTAATTAAAACAAAGTTATAATTGTGCAAGTTGAGTGAAGTTAGACTTCTCATTAAATAATTAATTTAGAAAGGGGGGTGAAGTGACATTTAATTAAACAATTTAGATTATTCAATTAAATGAGAGGACATAAGGGGGTTTAATTTAAATAATTTACATTATCCAATTAAATAAGATGAAATGTTAGTGCGAAAGGGGATGAATTAACCTAATGAAATTAATTAGATTAATATATGAGAAAATGATGTATTTAATTAAATAACTAGGATTATTTAATTAAAAACTCAAAAAGGGGATGAATTTATGATGAAATGGTGTTACTAATCAAATTCAAGTGTGCAATATCATTAAAAAAAATTTAAGTGTCTACAATTTTCCCCTCTTTGAAGTGAGGTACTTGTTACATTAGTTCAAAGACAAATGTTTTTCAAATTAATATTGCTGCTCAGATCAAAAATTTAAAAATTCCTGATTTTTTTGGATGCTCTAAGTTGTTGCCTAGTGGAAGGAATTAAGCTGGTACCTTACCCCCTCGAGAGATCGGGCAAAAATTTTAATTCTTGGGTCGAGATCGCGATAAATATTTAGGATCAATTCAACTCAGAGAGGACGAAAGATACTTTTTAGAAAGCGCAGATGTTTGATGTAGACAAATTTTATGATGTATAGACAACTATCGATCATGGGTAGCCTCATGTACATTTTGATATATAGAAGAATAAGAAGAAAAAGATGAATGGATTAACCATTGATATCGAGATTGATTCAAAAGTCCAACAAGCCTATGAGTCTTTGAGACTTTATTAGATATGGTGATGAGATAGATGATATGCTTGTTTCCAGGGATTGGGATACTTCATCATTCTTTATTTTTGATATAACACATAGACACGATGCATCAAGGTATTGATAACTAAGAGGGCATTGTATCTAGTGCAATGGACTTTGACTCTGCAAATAGATAGGATAGTCCTTGTTCATACCTTGACATACAAAAACCTTGTTGGAATGTTATTTTGAAGTTTATAACATTTCATACCAAAGCATATGCAATAGTCAACAGTCTATTCAAAGTGGCCTCCCTACACACAACTAAGCAAGTATTCACCAAGATTATCTTACAAGAACATCCCACAAGCACAAAAAATGAAAGATAATGTTAGATTTCCCATTCCTTTCTCTCTAAATCATTTAGACATCATTGAGAGGTCCTTAAAATGGGTCAACAAGATAAATCATAAGACAAGATCAAAATGAACAAATAGTCAATGTTATTTATATCTCTTGCCAAAACCTGTGTAATGTGTTTTGAGGATAAGTATCCAAAGTGATTTCCAAAGATGATGCCCATTGTAGGAAGGATGCATCCTAGGACATGTTATTGGATGGTGCCAGGTTGATAAGTTGTTTGAAAGGTTGTTGATATACAATTTGATTGACATGTTTGATAATGATCAAGAGTTTGATTGGTTGTGTTTAAATGTTCTACTTTTGTTGATTATTGTACTTTTTTTCCATTTGTGTTACCAAAGGGTGAGTGTGACGATCAATTTATTATGGATGGAAGTTCATTGTGGGTGAAGTGAAATAGGATCCAGGTGGTTTTGGATTTTTTGGAATATTTCAATGTTTTTGGTATTTTGTAATGTTTTGAGGTTGTTTTTGGTCTTTTCAAATGCTTATGCGAATGTTTATGTTTTTCAGGTTATGTGAGGTTGTTTAGGAGTTTTGAATGTTTTCTAATGTTTTTGGGTTTACAGATTTTCCAATGTTTTTGTGTTTTTTGAGTTTTCAAATGTTTTTGTGTTTTCTGAGTTTTCAAATGTTTTTATGTTTTCTGAGTTTTGACCAAGACCTAAAAGGGACTGACCTAGGGCCTCAGGGGCTTATGAAAGATTAGTCTTGCCTATGTGATACATGCAGAGACCAAAAATTTGACTGACTTTGACCAGTAATTGTTTATTGATGAGATATGAACATTTGATGAATTGTCAATTTATTATGACGAACTCCTAACCTAAAGTGTCTCGGGGGCACATTAGTGATGGCCTTGCCTACGCTAAATCTCAGAGACAACATAGTTCAACATGGTAATGTTTTTGATTAATTTTTTGACTTTTTGACCTGTTTGGGGATATTGATGTGTTTTGGATGTTTTGGATTTTGACTGTACAACTTTTCAAATGTTTTTGGATTTTGGCTATACAATATTTTGATGTTTTTGGATTTTTTGAATTTTTTGAATTTTTTGAATTTTGCAGTGTTTTTAGATTTTGATGAGGTTTTCAAATGTTTTGGTATTTTTGATTATTTTGAGATAAACGATACCTAGATCATGATGCCAATGTCACTTTATGAGATATAATACATTGATCAAGAGTTATTAAAAAACAAGAGTGTAATAAGTTACCCCCAGTGTTTAACAATGTTTCATAATGCCATGGACAAACCAAGATAGGTAATGTATATGTGAAGAGTTCAATAGAGTTTTATCATGCTAGATATGGGCTACTGGACTTCATGGGATGAAACGGTAAAGAGCTTGTCAAGATTTTTCTATGAGTAGAGTTGAAGTATACGTTGAATCTTTGTCAAGATCAAGATAAACTAGAATATCTGGTTAAAGCTGGATTGGATAGATGGAGGGAATATTGGATTTATCATGACAAGAATGAGATACTTACGTCTAAGAAGGATCATATAGACACTTGATTTTACTCATGATGCTTGTTTTCTAGGTTTTCATCATAGTACATTCCCAAAGCGCCACTATAGTGGTTTTCACTGAGAACGATTTTTATTTTTACTATTTTCTTGATTTTTTGAAAATTTTACCCTCATGTTCAACCACCTAGTGGTACTGATGTAGAGGCCATTGTTATAGCGTGCCAATGATATTCTGCTTGAAGAAGTTGTTTTGCTAAGATATGAGCACTTGAACTCAACTTTCGAGAACCTTGATTTGTCTTGTGGATACTAGAATTAAACTTGTCTACGTGCACACATCGTGATAGAGTACCTTTAGAATCCTTATGATGAAGAGTAGCTACCAACATATGGTCAATGCAAGAATTGGATATCACGAATGGAGTGTACAATGTCATGCATGAAGGAATATGAGATGGATTGATTGATGGTTTGGAACCTATGACTCTTCAAACTTGGGAATATGAGGAATGATGGGTGGAAATGATGATATATGAAGATATGAGAAAATAAATTAGGATAATGATAGAGATAGGGAATATTGATTAAATAATAAAATATTATTTAATTAATATAGAGGATTGAGAATAAGATGAAATAGAATAAATTGAACAAATTTAATGGTCAATTTTAGGTTTCTACATTTTCTCCCTCTTTGAAGTGGTGTTAAAATAATGTTATTTAAAAATAAATAAAATATAGCCCTTACAAATAAAAATGAGGTAAAATAGATGCCCTAGTGTGGATAAGATGGAAGAAAATAGCTAAGATGGTGATGCCCCTCGAGAGGGTAGGTGGGTGAAAAAGGGGCCTAGATGGCTTCTCAAAAGGATAAAGGGATGAAAATTAGGATAGAGGGTCAAAAATGGGGATGGGCAGAAAAGGAACCAAGGAAAATAGAGCTACAATAAAGAAATGAGAGAGGAAGAGTAATTAGGAGGGTAAATAAATAGTCTTTATGGGTTTGAACACTATTCGTTGTAACTTTTGTAAATAGTGAGATGGAGGAGTGAAGAAAAGAGGAGCAAAGAGATGGCAATGAATGTCCCTACTGTGGAGTATCATGCAGATGGCTCTAGGAAAATTCACTGCCAGCAATTCACCGCGAGAAAATTCACCACCAACAATTCACTGCCATGACAAATTCACCTCAAGGAAAATTCACCACCAGCAATTCACCGCTACAGAAAATTAATCTCATTTAACATTTTTTAATATACATTTCCAAAACTTTGAATTTTTTTTTCCAAAAGAATAATTTGACTTATGATAATAAGTGAAAATTATTCATTTGCAAAAAAAATTCAAATTTTTGGAAATATATATTAAAAAATGTTAATGTGATTAATCTTCCATACAATTAAATTGCTGGTGGTGAATTTTCCTTGAGATGAATTTGTCATGGTGGTGAATTTTCCCGCAATGAATTATTATGATGAATTTTTGAACGGTGAATTGGTGATGGTGAATTTACCTAATGCCCATGGATCACATGAGGAGGTTCAAGTAATGGGTGGGCATTAGCAAAAGGGCATGCATAAAAAAAAATTCCTTTTGGTCAATTTTGATAATCACATGGGATAGATTTGTTGATGAATGAATCAACGTATGTGACAATAATAGGGTGAATGCACCACTAAAACAACGAACGCAACCTGCTTCAGTGGATCTGCTAGCAAATAAGTGAATGTGCTTTCAAAAGTGTAAATATGCTATACAATGAGGTGAATGCATCGAAAAAACAACGAATTAGCGAATCTGCTAACAAATTGGTGAATGAGAGAAAAAGATGAATCCACCGAAAGATCAACAAATGCACTGAGGAAACGACGAATCCGTGCTATATATTAGCGGAAGAGAAGAATGAGGTGAATCCATTAAAAAATAGGTGAATGCTGTAAGCAAACAAAAAATCCAGGCTATGTATCAGAAAATGCACCTTGAACGTCAGAGCAATAGAGTCCAAGGATGCTCCAAGCTAGAAGTTGAGGATGTGGACCGAGAAGATACGTGCTCTTTTGGAATTAATCAAAGGCTACACAGTCGCACACGTTTACAGGGAATCCAATAATATAGCCGACTTCTTCTCGAATAAGGGAATTGACCAAGAGGAAACTGTTCAGGATTCGAATACACCAGACACATGGGATGGTATACGACCATTCCTCGACAGAGATGCTTTAACAGAGAACAGGAAAAACAACGATGCAGAACATCACTCTCCTGAGGAAGATATAAACTTGGATCCCTGATGTCTTGGAGATGCAACGTGACAGGTTAAACATATCAAAAAGCGAGAAGGCAACACTAAAATCTAAGTGAATCTTTACGGATTTGTAGAGCAGATTTGATGGTAGATTTTGCTGATCAGAGGGTATTGGAGTCATGAGTTGCAAACATAATACTTATCCTCACCCAAAAAGGGGAGACTTATGGATTGTTCGCGGACAACAATAAATATCATACTTGAACATATCTGGATTACGATAAAGGAAAATAGAAATCCCAAGCCGTGTATGCCAGAGCATAACAGAGGACTATGATGCACAGATTGGACGTTTATTTTGAGCCAAAAATCTTGAAATCAAAGCTACGATAAAGAAAGTAATTGGCGAACATAGGATGGGTTCTGGACACATCCACGACAACGTGTTGGTAGAGGTCTTTCTGTCCAACATTGTGCGATTGGTGGGAAGGAAAATGATCGGCTAAAAGGTCGCTTTGTGGAAGACACCATTAAGGCTATCTCAACTTATAATAAGAAACCCGACCATGGTATCATCTGCGACACGGTTGATGCCGACAAGGTCAAAAAATAAAGGAGATATGAGATCGCTTTTAATCTATACAAAGAGTGTTTTTTTTAGAAAAATCTGCAACCTTTTTTGAATCATGTAATTGATAATAGGGGTCTGTTTAGTGATGAGGAAGTGGGAAGGTTAATGGATCTGGCTATAGGCCTGATCACATCGTACACCTACAAGCCTGAGTAGGTGCAGTAGCTATGGCTTCTGGGTTGAAAATATGTAATCCATTTCTTTTAAAACTAATATAATGAGAGCTACCCTCTCTCATAGCAGTTTGCCAAAAAAACAAATGCATCTTGAAAGAAAGAAAAATGATTCTAGGGAGGGGTAAAGAATGCAATTTTTTGCTAGACGTGATAGGCTAATGAATGAAAATGATGTGCAAGAGTGATTTGATCCAATAACCATGAAGGAGAGACAATTGGTCGTGTTGAGCTTGATGGATCAGTTTCAAGATGCTGACTGGGATACATACTAAGGGTTTTCAAGCTACACTATGTGGCTTAGATGCTAGCCATCTGAGTGCACAAGGCAATGCCAACAATATTTGTGGAGAGATGGAGGAGTGAGAGTTTGATGTTTCACCTCCCTATAGGAGATATGACCATTATGTTAGGGGATGCGTGGGAGACATTGAGGGTTCCTATTCAAACCAAGCTAATGTACACCATCACATAATGGGTGGATGTTTTATTGAAACAAATATTTGAGAGAGCGAATCTACCATACACGGGGATGAAACTCGATGTGGATGGTTGCAAGGAGATAGTGTCAGGCATGGTACTAGTGATGACTGTGCTAGTTAGTGGGATAATATTACTAGATAAGAGTGGGAGGTTCTTTTCCCTTCAACTAGAAAACTGCATGGCAAATATGGTGGAGCATAATTGTCAGTTTGCAATATAGGGAGCATGTATGCTCGCCCACTTGTATAGAGACATGCATATGGTGTGCTACAAATGAGGTGTCAACATTAGGCACATCACAATATTATAGATATAGGGAGGAGAGGACATTGTAGTCTTTTGATTGATTAGCAACATGGTAGACAAGGACATGAGGAGAGCCCGTGGTTTATAATGGGCATCAACTCTTGAGGTATAGGGAGTAGGGACCATGAGGTATTGGCAGTGGTTGATTGATGAGCTACAAGTGAGGGACATTAATTAAAGGTCGTATAGGATAGATGTAGGGTAGAAAGGTTCATTCTAACACCTTTCTATGTCATTAGGAGGTAGGATTACTTGATTGAGAGATACAAGCCATACAAGGTGATTAGGCAGTTCAAAATCATGCAAGATGTTATGATAGGGCTACACTTGTTCGCACGTGTATCCTAGAAGGTTGGCTAGTGAGGACCCATATGGATTGACATGATCCTACCTAGGAATGACAATAGTTAGAGCAAATGGTATGAGATCCACATGTAAGAGTGGAAAATTCTTGCATGATTGTGACTTATAGGTAGTGGTTGTAGACACATCAGCTAGTATGGATAATAATGGTGGAGAGATAATACATGGTTGGTAGGATGAGAGTAGTAGTACAAGCTGCGAGGTTACAAAGCTAAGGTGATGGAGGGTTAGCGATCAAATGATGGGATGGAGGGAGAAGAAGGGGTAGAGGAGGGGAGGAGGAAGAGGAGGGATATATTACTTGTGAGTACATTGTGGAGGAGGTGATAGTGAGAAATAGTAGCAACAACTCAAAAAATTTGAGTTCTTTGAGCTTAGAGGACATGGAGCGGATATAGAGGGAGGGATAGGAGGGGATAAGGGAGTAGGTTGAGCAAGGATAAGAATTACTAGAGGTACATGTGCCAATGTAGGGTGGACTGGGTGGAGATGTTAGAGTAGATGATAGAGAAAAGATGGAGGAGAGGATGGTGTAGGATTTGAGCTAGGTAGATGCATAGGATGCAAGAAAAGATAAAGGCGGTGATAAATGAGAGGGATAGTCTTAGACTAGCTTGTGATGTGTGGGATTTGGAGAGGAGGAAACTAATAAGAGAGAGCACTAGGATGAGGCAGGAGAAGGATGCAACCAAGGAGATGGATGATGGAGGGCAAGGGATGGAAGATAGTTATGTAGTTAACTTAGGTGACCAACAAGGCCACCTATTATAGGATGTTATATGAGTAGATCATGCCAATAGATTAGTGGGAACCCAACTTCTTAGAGAGGAGTTGATTAGGGAGGTCAATATATGGATCTACAAGATTTGGATTAGTAAGGACAAGGTCAACAATTGGGCCACCATCATCACCAACAAGGGCAAGAGGAGCACTAGGATCCCCAAGACATCCAAATGGAGCTAGCAATAGATAGCCACATGGAGAGGGATAATTTTGACACATTTTTGACTAATGTATATGATGGGACATTGATGTACAATTTTTGAGCATAATGATATGACGTACATGTGATTATATATGTATTTACATGATGGACATTATGGACATTCCAATTTTTTTAATCTATATATGAATTGGTGGGTGATTTGATATATGTGTCTTGGGTAGGTCATATGTGTATGTGATGGTGTATAGATTTATATAATACTAACCATGGTGATGCAAAATGTAGATGGGCATGAGGGATATGATATGCATATTTATGTTTCTAATGTGCGTGATGTAGGATTTGTATGGCTATATGGTTATAATTATTATGTCTATATGTTAATGACATGTACATGATATTTATGATGTGATGTACATATATATGATGAAAATGTTTATATGATTAACTAATTGGATATAATGAGTTTAAAATGAACCTAATGAAATGACATGGTAACTAACTGTGAAAATATGCTTAGAATAACAAATCTAAACACCTAAACTAAAATCTAAATGGTAATAAAATGATAATTGAGATGAAAAATGTTAAGACTAACAAATCTAAACACCTAAAATAAAATATAAATGTTTATAAAATGATAAAAGAGATGAAAAATATGCTTAGAATAACAAATCTAAACACCTAACAATGAATATAAATGATTACTGAAACTATAAAATGAGATGGGAAAGATGCTTAGATAGATAAATTTGAACACCTAAGAATGAATCTATGGATGAAAATGTTTAACAATGAGATGCATTGAATAATATATCTAAATGAAACTATAATAGATATATATATGATAATGAAAATGGGTGCAAATGATTAATAGATAATTAGGATGGATAAAATTTCTATTCTATAATAAATTGGCCACAAAAAAAAAACCATCAGAAGATGATGCAGGAGCATCTGAGGATACTAGTAATCAACATTAGCCAAAAATATTTTCTTGCTTTGTTTTGTATTTTCAATAAGGGCTAATGTGTGGGAATTAATTATTTTTAATTTCAAAATGTATAAGTGTAAAATTGCACCCCTTGCAATTTCACATACATTCCTGTACCCGCTTTGGTGTCCACTCCCTTAGCATCTCAAGTAGGCTTATCTTAGCCCTTGCATCGACCTCTTTCTCTCTCAGGATGCTCCAACACCCTTTTTAGTAGCTACCCTTGTGCATTAGCTTTACATCAGACTTTGGGCTTTTCTTGTACGTGTTGTTTTATAGCATGACGTGTCTATACACTAGCACGTTGTGCGGACGTCTGCACACCGTGCTAGCATCCTACAACATTTCAATGCTCAAACGACCATTTTCAAGCATGCTTTCCCCTTGTCACCTCCTTTGGTCGGTGGTAATGGCTCAAGATGCTTTGTAACTGCCCGAGAAGCTTCCTTTTGCTTCTTTTCTCTCTTTAAAAGATGTCCTTTCACTTCATTTGCAACTCTTCCTCCATTTTCTAGCTCCATTCTTCTAATTCTAGGTTCACTCCAACTTTGGCTTTAGCCTTCTACACTTCAACTTTTGCTTGCATAACTTCATATAGCTTGTTGTAGCAGCTTCAAGCTCTCTCAAACTCCCTTTACAACACTCTTTGCAGCTCTATTTCCCTTGCTTCATGCTTGTGAGCATCTTGGGGATTTCATATCCCTTATCTACTGCATATTTACTTCGTGATACGGGTTCTCCTCTTTGAGTGAGGATTGCTTTTATCACCTCTTTTGTGATATAGGTTCTCCCCCTCGAGTGGGGTTTGTTTTTATCACTCCTACTTGGTGGTGCGGGTTCTACTCCTAAGCGGGTTTTTCTTTCACCACACGCTTTGTTCATTTCTCTATTTCTCTATCTTCTTGGTTGTCTGTGGAGGTGGGAACACCAAAACGGGGGTTTGACTAAGGCAAACCCCTATACAGCCCCAACATCCTCTCCAGATATTGTGTATGTAGGTTTTGAAGACGTTCACTTGTAGCAAGATTCATCACTCGCATGCTTGTAAGGATTTCCTTTCTTCTTCTTACCTTTAGTAGTTCTACTTCATTTCATTATAGTTCTATTGCATTTTGTAAGTTGTCAACAATTAGAATAGAAATAGTTATTTAGGCATTTTCTGTGATAAACTCACTCTCTGGTCTGTACGAGATGCTAGTGCGCCATGCTTCTGTCCTCATTCTACGCTGATGTCCTTTGGCCAAGAGCTCATTAGTTTGTCAAGAAAATCTTCATGACTTGCTCTTTTTGATTCTAAAACTTTCACGTTTTTCCTGAGGTAGTTTAGGGTAGTTTGCCCCATGAGGCTCTCTAAATGAAGAGAACTCATGAGTAGCGAATCCCCCTCTTCTACACAAAATATTGTAATTTTTCCCTATGGTAATTTGTACTTGTAATTTTGGAGGTGGATTTACTTTGGTAAATGTTTCTAGAGAAACCCAAAGGAATATTCCATCTTAGGCATCCATTTCAAGGTGGGGACCACTCATTAATGCATGGTCTTGCATGCTGGTGCATGTTCTTTCATGGATCCTTCGAAGCCATTAGAGAATAATGAAGCACACTGGATTGACCAAATTTGATTGGCCTGCTCTAGGTGCCCATGTGAAGACCATGTGAGAATTGAGTAATTTTTATTATTTTATGATTTATTCTCCAAAATGGGTGTGCATTTTCCATGGAGGTATATGCATGTTTTTTTTGGAATACCATAGTGGTATTCTCATCCTCAAAATTATATATATATTGATGCCTTTCCACTTTGAGAATTTGGCTTTTTGGAGTTCAAGTTTTGCATAATAGGATGTTGCCAAATTTTCCAGAGGATTGTGACTCCAATTTTTACATGTTATGTAATCAACAAACCCATATGATGAGGAATGCAATTTTTTAATTTCATTTTATTTTAGAGATAATAGAAATCCTATGCTTCCTTCTTGCATTTGTTTTGTGCAATTTGTGGTGTGGTTGTTTGTTTTAGATTTGAAAGAAGGTGTGTCTTTTATTGGAGAGATAAAGAAGACATTTTGTTGTAGGTTTGAAGAGGTTTTCCAAAAACAAGAGGATTGATGATACAAATGTTTATTGCAGCGATGGTTTCCTATGAAAATTTGTAGGTTGAGAGAGCTAGAGGCTTGTCAAAGAAGTTGGATCGAAAGGGATCAATTTGTGATTGATATTTTCTATTTGTAATTTAGACTTATATCAAATTGTAATCATATTTGTAATATTTTTTTATCAACCCATATGGCTACACAACAATTTAACTTTAGGTATACTATGTAATTCTTGAATTTCTAGGAGATTTTGAATGGAGAAAGAAGAATACTTCTTGCAGATTTTTGTGTTGTTTCAAACCATTTCTAAGTTGCATTTTCAGATTGTTATGAGTATGTGAATGAGGGTTGGATCCCTCTTACATTAGTGGTATCAAAGCAGTTCCTAAGTGTGTAGGAAGAAGTGTGGATGTGAGGTAGTTTGCACTAGGACTTGGGGGTGGAGTGTGTGTGGTTTGTAAATAGATCGTTGAGTAAGGTAGTTTACATGTGAAAGGCTTGAGGTTTTTCAAAAAACATTACGTTAAGTATTTGTGAGGCCTTAATGATGGAAAAGAGGAAGAAGAAAAGGAATTTTTTCATTCGATGGATTCTAAGGATTCCTGGACTTGAGAAAATTAGAGAGATACCTCAAAAAATTAGAGAAAAATATGTGAGGGTTGAAATGATAAAGATGAAGCAATAGGTGAAAGAAATGGAAGAAGAGATCAAAAGGATAAAACAAGAAGAGAGGAGAGTTGGAGGCAATTGTGATTATCTTTCAAATGATATTTTGGTTGTAGGAAAGAAAGACAATGCAACAGGGTATCATGCATGTAGCACATAAGAAGAAGAGGATGAATATGAAGAAATTGATGGACTTGAAGTTGAGAAATGTCTTATTGAAGGCATAATGGTGGAGAATGAGGAGGTTGTAGCAGAAGTTGATATGATGGACTTTGAGTGTCCTAAGTATGATGAGGTGATTAGTGAGGAAGGAGAAGATCTCTTACTGAGAGATGAGATAAGGAAGATAGAAGGATTATTTGTAGCCAAAGAAAGTGTAGCAATTATTGTAGATGATGTTGTAGCAATAGAGCTTGAGAATGTTACAAAAAATAAAGAGGGTAAAGAAGATATACTATCAATAAAAGAAGAGTGGCTTACAAAACTTGTTGATGGAGGTGAGAAGATAAATATTGCAGCGAAGGATGAAGTAGATAATGTTTCAGAAGCAAAGAAGGATGGGGTAAATTTTGATTTTGAGTTTTAAAATGATGATTATTTTCCTTCTATAAAAGAGATTGCAGTTGTAGAAGATGAAGTTGTAGTTGCAGATTGGTATGTGGATGTTTCATGTTCTATCTAATTTTCAATGATGGATTTTTCTATGGTTTGCTTGAAATATGAAAAGGTGGTACTACCACTCAACTCCATTTTGTGAATCCATATTCGAGTATGTGCAGAATCATCATGGAAAAAACAGGCCCTTAAGTGGCGATGAAAATTCAGAAAAATCAAAGTTAGGCAACTTGACATAAAAAATTGAATAAGTTATCTATATTATTTCAAAAATATGTAAGAATAGAATTTGTAGCAAATTGAATTTAGTTTCTAAACTACTAGGTTTATTTAAAAAAAGAAAAAAATCTATTTGGTGAAAATTTGAAATTTCAATGCAGTAGTACTTAAATTGCAAGGAGAAAATAAGAAGTAGGTGTTTGTTTGACCACCATAACCACAATAAAATGATAATATTTTTTATAAGATTTTAGATATAAGTAGAGGACTCATGTCTCGATGTGATGCATATTTTTTTGTAATTTTTTTTAGGTAAATAATTAATTGTGAATTTTTATTACAAATTTTAAAAAATATAAAAACTTGTATGTCTAACCACCTTAACTTGGTCAAAACTTCATGAAATTCATTTTTTTTTAATCCTATAGTATGCAAAGCATAGAATGTGATGCACGTTTTAGATTCAAAAAATGTGATACTGTTTGAAAGCTATAGATGTTTTTCAATCAGCCTATCAATCAAGACTTTAGTCATAATTCAAATAGAAAATGAATAAAATTATTTATTAAATTCAAATTAAAGCATAATTTATATTGGTGGAAAGCCGAGAATATCCTTTGAAAACCCTTTTCTTTTCATCAATTTTGGGTAAAAAAAAAGTCGATAGCCACATACCCTACACATACCCACCATATCGCCACTTTTTGGCCCATCACGATCTTGCACATACCCATTCATAAAAAATTTCCTACCTTGGGTGTCTGATGCAAGAGCATTCAAGGGTACTAACAATTGACATCAACCCAATATATTTTATTGCTTTGTTTTTTATTTTCAATAAGGGCTAATGTGTGGGGAATTATTTTTTTTTAATTTCAAAATTTTGTAATTTCCCCTATGATAATTTGTAAATGTAATTTTGGAGGTGGATTTACTTTGGTAAATGTTTCTAGAGCAACCCAGAGGAATATTCCATCCTGGGTATCCATTTCAAGGTGGGGACCACTCATCAATGCATGCTCTTGCATGTTGAGGTGCCCAAGTTTGCATGTTGGTGCATATTCTTTCATAGAGCCTTTGAAGCCATCAAAGAATAATGAAGCACACTGGATTGAACAAATTTGATTGGCCATGGTTTAGGTTCCCATGTGAAGGCCATGTGAGAATTGAGTATTTTTTATTATTTTATGATTTATCATTCAAAATGGGCATGGGTTTGTATATGCATGTTTTTTGGAATACCATAGTGGTATCCTCATCCTCAAAATTCTATATATTGATTCCTTGTCACTTTGAGAAGTTGGCTTTTTGGAGTTGAAGTTTTGCATAACATGATACTGTCGGATTTCCCAGAGGATTGTGACTCCAATTTTTACATGTTATATAATCAATAAGCCCATATGATAATGAATGTGATTTTATAATTTCATTTTATTTCAGAGATAATAGAAATCCTATGCTTCCTTCTTGCATTTCTTTTGTGTAATTTGTGGTGTGGTTGTTTGTTTCAAATTTTAAAGGAGGTCTGTCTTTTCTTGTTGAGAGGAAGAATTTTTTTTTTTTGTAGGTTTGAAGAGGTTTTCCAATAGAAAGAGGATTGATGATATATATATTTATTGCAGCAATGGTTTCCTATAAAAATTCGCAGGTTGAGAGAGCTAGAGGCTTGTCAAAGAAGTTGGATTGAAGGAGATCAATTTGTGATTGATATTTTCTATTTGTAACAGACTTATATCAGATTATATTGTAATGCTTTTTTATCAGCCCATATGGCTGCACATCCATTTAATTTTAGTTATATGCTATGTAATTCTTGAATTTCTAGGATATTTTAAATGGAGAAAGAAGAATACTTGCAAATTTTTGTGTTGTTTCAAACCATTTCTAAGTTGCAATTTTAGTTTGTTGTGAGTATATGAATGAGGGTCATATCCCTCTTACATCAAAATATGAGAAGATAGAAGATGAAACATTTTCACATAAGATCCATGATTAAGTTGGGGGTGATGGAAACTAGTTGAGATGGATAGATGGGTGGATAGAAAAGATAGGATAAATAGACTAGAAATAGGCGGGATAGATGGATATGGGGATTTTGAAAGCATTGAAACAAATGGCCATGTAGTGAGAACTTAATTTGATATAGCATGGGATATTATGCACCAAGTTATGAGGAATTAGGATGACTTCATATCACATGCATTTGATTGACTCAAAAAATAATAAAGTTACTCCTACATCTCACAAAATCATGGACTTTGGTGGGAATGATGTTGGAAAACTAAAAATAGAAGGAATGACCCAACATAACACAAGGTCACAAAGGACCTAGGTGGGAATAATGTGGGAAAAAACATAAAAATAAAACACACAAAATTCAAGAATTTCCCCTAGTTTCACCATTCAAAGCATGCCATGATATGATTGATCATGGTGAACCTGAGTAGATTAAGTAGGAAGATTGGAAAAAAGATAAACAAACATACAAAATCAGTAACAAACATCTCAATTACCTTTTTCATAAGGATGATGAATGGGGTAGATTTTGATTGATGTGAGGAACTATATATGCTATGAAGGTCAAAGATGAATGGGTGGGAGCTAGGATTCTCATGACAAGAGGAAATCAAGACACCCAAACCCCAAAGGAACTAATAGATTTTGTTGAAGGACCAACTTATAGGGGAGTCCTGATAACACAAGGAAAAAGACTCAATGATGAGATGTAATGATATACTTGTACAAGGATGGACCTAGGCAATGACATAGGATTGATGCTATTTACATGATGTACAATATTTACTAGGGATGTTTTTTATTTATGTGATGTCTTGGTTAAATGATTTGATTATTATGACCACGTGTAAGGACTATCAAGATATGGCAATAAATAAATACATGAAGATTAGAAATGGGATAGTTATCCAAATCATCAAAAGCTCAATTGGGAATATAATGGGATGGATTGATGGGTGGTAGGTAGGATAGGATGTTGTCTTTTAGGATAATGTGAAAGTGGATAAGTAGCATGAAGGATGGTGATAAATTGGTAGGATAATGGAGTTTCCAATTATACATGACACCTATTTTCTAGGTTTACACCATGGTACTTGTCCAAGGTTCCACACAATGTGGTTTTCATCATAGGATAAATTCTTTCTCTACTATAATATATATATATATATATAATTTTTTGATTTTTTAATAGTAGAATATTTGGAAGATTTAGGTATAGAAACACTTGAGGTAGATGATGTTGATTAGTTCAACCAAATTTTCTCCTTCTATAGTGGCCAACTTATATTCCCTTGATCGATATTTAGTTGTGATAGCATAGGGACCTAACCAATTAGGCTTGAACTTGCATTTTTTCTTTATATCTACAAGGTTCTTCTAATTCTCTTTTAGAACAAGGTCACCAATTTAGAGCTCTATTGGATTGATCTTCTTGCTGTAGCTTCTATGTGGATGGTTTTGATAGGAATAGTGGTGATTAAATGTGTTGAGGTGCCATTCGTCAAGAATTTCTAGTTGATGCAAACATGTAACTTGAAACTCCTCATCATTGATACTAGTTTTCAAAGCTATCCACAATGATGGGAGCTAAACATTGATTGGTAAGAAGAAATTTGTACTAAATACTAAGGAATATGGAGTGGAAATTTCAGTGTGTAGATGGATGTACAATAATCCCATAAGATATGATTTAGATGGTGGTTCCAATCACGTCTAGTTTCATTGAAAAATTTCTTTAGGATTTTGAGCAAGGTTTTGTTATTTTCCTTCACTTTTTTGTTACCTTGTGGATAGTAATGAGTACATCGATGTTGAATATGAAATTATTCAAAAATATTGTGAACATATTTATTTTTAAAAGGTTTACCATTGTCTTTAATGATGGTGGATCAGATACAATATTGATATATGATGTGGTATAAGATGAATTTGGATATTTGGATACTGGGAATGAGGGTGAGAGGAATGGATTCCACCCATTTAGTGAAGTATTTGGTGGTGGTAATGATGAAATTATGGCCATTGGATGAAGAGATATGTATCTTACCAACCAAATATATACCCCATTGATAAAATGGTTAAGGGTAGGTGATGGGTTGCAATCATTGCAATGGTATGTGAATGAGATCTCCATGATGCTATCATGACAAACATCTCTTAAAATATTGGTATGTGTCATGCTCCATGGTAGGCCAATAATATACTGTTATTATAAGTTATTTGCAAGCACCATTCAATTAGTGTGAGCTCCAAAAATTCCATTTTGGACCTCTTGTAACATAAGGTGAGATTCCACAAAGTTTGAACATCATAATAAGGAACCATCATAGCCTCTACAATAGAGTATTTCCAAGAGAGTGTAGTGGGATGAGCATTAGATAAATGAATTTTGTTGGTTACCTGTTAGGTTAGGTGGAAGGGTTTGATCATGTAGTTAGGTGTAGATATCATGGTAGCAAGGTAATTTGGGAACAAAAATCTCACACATCTCTATATTAGTAACATCATAGGCTAGCATTAAGAGTTGATCCACAAGGAACTCTCATTTGTGATTGTCATGTGGCATGTCTAATAAAGATCCAATGGTGGCCATTGCATCAACTTCTTTATTGTTAAGGCACAAGACTTGCTCAAAATGAATGTGTGTTAAATACTACTTCAAGCTATCAACCATCCATTTATAAGGGAGAAGATTAATATCCTTAGTTTGATATTCATTGTTAATATGTTTGATAATAATTTGAGGATCTTGATATACCTATAATTGGTTAATGTTCCATTGAACAACCATCTTCAACCCAGTGATTGAGGCCTCATATTTTGCTATGTTATTTATCCATGGGAATTCCAATATGAAAGCCTTAGGGATGAATTCACCTTGAGGGGTGACAAAGAGGATAATCACAACAAAACTATGTTGTGTGTATGATCCATCAAAATATAACTTCTTAATAATTCTCCATGGATCATAAATATTAAATCATTTAGAAAATCAGTCACTAAAGGATGTGTATCCATGATAGGATATGCAATGAGTTGATTTACAACCACTTGATTGTTGATAGAATTTATATCCACATAATCGATGTTAAAATCACTAAGTAGCATTGCCCACTTTTTCATGTCTTGTGAGAGTAGTTCTAGAAAGGATATATTTGAGTGGATTGACTTTGGAAATGAGCTTGACTTGGTGGATTGATATGTAGTGCCTAGCATTTTGAGATTTAAATACAACAACTGAACATGCTTTTTCCATTAGACAATAATTGAGCTCATAATCCACTAAAGTACGATTGATGTAGTAGATGGCCCTTTTCTTCCCATTCTAATCTTGCTAAGCTAAAAGTACCCTTGGGGCAATTTTTTATTGATATGTATAAAAAGAGGCTTTCCTTGAATAGGAATCTTGAAAATTTGTGGTGAGAATAAATATTCTTTGGCCTTATCAAAGCCCTATTGGCAAGAGGTATTCCACTAGAATATAGTGTGTAATGGGGATTGTAGTTTGAAGATCTATATGTTGGTATCCCTTGTGTAGTCAGTTTAGACCCCAAGGGGCATAGTGGTAGAAAAGAGTATGGTAGGAAACTCGATTTAATAATAACTCATCTATAACTTAAACATAAACAACAGTCATCTATAACACCGATATCCATTGAATTCTTATAACTATAACTTCTTATATATATTCAGATAATCATTACATGAGAAGGTCTTAGTATCTGCTTTACATTACACTCCAAGTTTCTCTCCTATATTATCTAATATATTTCCACTCTATTATCTATTAAATACATATATCAATGCCTAGTCTCTTATAAAGACATGACCTTTATAGGGAATCCCTTAATCTATCTTTCTTGTTGACCTAGTGCTTTACACATGCTTTGAGGTGGGTTGTGGAAACTTCCTTTATGTTCCCTGTAGCTTTCTAACATCATCCCCCCTTTTAAAAATTATGTCTTGTTTCCAAGACATGTTTCTCAGTTTCTCGAGAGAATGTGCTTGTAAATAACCTTTAGTTGCACCAGTCTGGTATCCCACTGCTATTTAGCTTGTTGTTGTACCTTTGTGTAGCATTGTGTGCTTATTATGGTAGCTTCTTCCTCCACAAGATTATGAGGAGTTGGGATTTGTTGAGCGATAGTCTTGGCTTCTCCTAATACTCCATATAAGGAAAAATTTTATGCTGACTTTTCCCTGGAGTTGTTCGACTTGCACTTTTATATTCTCTCTTTGTTCTTGTAGTTTCTACAACTAAGTGTGTGCATTCCCTAGCTATACCCATATTGCACCATCCATATCTTTCAATGGATCATATTATGTGGTAGCTTGTACATTATAACCCTCTAATTATGCTATATGTTCCTTTATTGTCTTTGTGAGGGTGGGCCATTAAAGAAAAAATTGGTATAGGACATTTCCTTCTACTATACTTCCCTCCACATTCCTTGATTGTTTTAATAACTATGAGTGGGCTATCATACACCTTTTTTTCACTTCTTATGTGCTCTTTTTTAAAACCTTTTGTTGATATTCTTATCTTATCTTAGCCTTTTGTGCCTTAAGGACTGATTGTAGGCCATCTACTAGTTGCTTGATTCATTGTAGTAGTGGAAGGGAAGTGTCTACAAAAGAGAGTTTTGTAATGTCTAGACTACTTCTAACTGCTCCACATTGTCTACATGTTATTGTAGTATCTCATCCCTAGTGCTATCATGAAAAATGTCTACCATTTTTAGATATTATAGTGGGGAGATGTTTGCTATATTGACCTAGGAGCCCATTTCTAGTAGTTGTATGAGTTGAGGAGTGGGTGTTAGCTATAATTGTTTTTTCTACACCAAAAAATCCTTGATAGATTGGATTGTCAACACTAATGTAGTTGTCTCCTCCATCTCCTACTCTTGTTCCTCTTCCCTTTGTATTCTTTGTGGGATTTTTGTGGGGGATGGCATAGATTGTTTCTTTTTCCTTTCTTCCTCCAGCATGGAATCCATTATTTTCTTCGTTATTGGAGTAGTCTCCTCTTGTATTTTTACAATTTCTTCTTGATGTCCCCCATCAAAGTGTCTACCCTTTGCTTTGTTTGGAGTTATTATGCTTGGGCCTATGTAAGTTTTTTCTTTTTATCCATGGTAAGGTTGGACCCTACCTTTGTGATTTCTTTTTCCCTTATTTCCTCTTCTTCCTTTAGGGATTTCTCCCTCTTTTTCGAATTGCCACAAATATGGGTTATGGGAAGTATTTGATCAATTCCTCTAGAATTTTACCAAAATTCCTTATATACATTATTAGACTTTGTATAATTCTATCTTGATTATCTTTATATGAATCATCATACATTTCTAGTACTTAGGGGAGCATACCATGGTAGATGATGGAATTTGTAGTCACCATTACATCAACGGGAGATTATGATTGCTCTATTGATTTCAGTTGTTGGATTTTGACTATGTGTGGTTTCCTCTTCCTATTTTGCAGAGGTTTTTCCACTTCATCTAATTCTTATTCCTCCTCCTCCTCTGTGGAAGTGATAATCTTCCTTTTCACCACTTGTTTTGGCCTTCAATTGTGGCCTTTCTTCTCTGCACTCATCTGAATTAGTGTATCTAATATTTCTTGCACCTACGATGTTGTCATCATTTGAGAAGAGGATGCATGAACCTTATTGTGTGCTAGCAGCTCCATGCAACCTTATAGACCTTATTGTAGTAGGTGTGTGTTTATTTGGAGCTGGTGTGAGGGATGAAGGTTGACTGGATTCCTTTGGTGGAATGCCCCACTGCTTTTGGAGCTACTCCTTATTCTTCTCAAACTTCTCTTGAGCATTATTTTTATGGATTTGATCCATAATATCTTTATATGTCTCAAACCTCTCCACATTGAGATCCTTTGGTTTTCTTAGGACTTTTTTGGTATATGAATCTACCTCCTTTTGTGATATTTCATATGGTAGCTTGGGGATCCAAGCTATTCATGGCTCTACCATCTTCATGTGTGTAATCCTTTTCCACCATAAATGTTATTATGCTGATATATTACTTCATAGACTCATATAGAATCTACTCCCAAGAATTCCTATGTTGTTGGAAGCTCTTGAAGAACCCACAATATGTTGTGGTATAGGTCTATTTGTCCAAGAATCAGTAGGTGTGCATTTGAATTTGGGTAGCTACTAGTAGATGGGTTTTCCATACTTTACCCTTGAATGTTGGAAGCTTGTTTAGAAAGTGTATAAGAAAATGACACCCTCCATCTCCCCTAAGGGTGATTTTTCCTTGACTACTTCAAGGGTCAAAGCTCAAGTGAATAGGCTAGAAGGACAAAAGGAAGTTTATTTTATATTTTTTGATTTATGCGAATTTAAGGGGTAAGAGTTTCAGAGGCTGAAAGAGAAAGTTTTTGAGGTCTGATGAGAGATTGACAAGCTCTTAGCCAAGGATGACTGTGCAGTGCACAGATGTCCTCGTGGCATAGTGTAGTCTTGTACAAACTGAGAGTAATTCACTAGCAAAGACAACAATGAACTTACTGATTGTTTAAGGATTGAAGTCTAAAAGGTGTGCTAGACTAACAGACTAACAAAAATAAAGAATGGAAATAGCAAGCATGTAGTAAATGCAACGAAATAAAAATGATAAGATGAAAAGGAAGAGAAGAACTCACAAGAGTTCCATGCAATGAAGCCTCTCATAATGCTATAAATTTAAAAATTGCACACATGGAAATGAAAAAATTGTTGGGGCTATTTTAGGGGCTTTCCTTACTTAAACCCCCACATAGGTGTTCCCACATCCATGGACAACCAAATTGACAGATAGAATAGAAAACAGATAGGAAATAGATAGACAAGACAATAGAGAAGCTAGAACAACAATATGCTATCAAAATAAATAATAATACAGTGAGAAAGGATGTAGTTACCATCCCTTTAGCAAGATAGTGATGTCAAAAGAGAGAATGCAACACCCAATACATGCCATGAAAAAAGGTGATGGTGTAGAGAGCTAAGACATGATAGAGCTTGCAAGAATGAGAGAAAATATGGCAAGCAAAAATAAAGATGCATAATAGAAACAAACCCTATTAAGGAGGAAAACCCCTATAATGAAAAGACAAGTGATAGAAACAAACCTCACAAGGAGGAGAACCCCCATCACAAAAATATGAGATTATAAGACAATTTTAGTCAAGTTTACCCCAAGCTAGATGATGAGATCATAAGACAAGCTTTTGAAAAATAAGAATAAGTAGATATGATATCCCCCCTAGGATGATGTGTGCTATGCAAAGGAGCACATGCTATTCTAAGGAGAAGAAAAGACATAGAGATGTTGTGGCATGATATACATAGTGAGATGTATTAATGGAATGTTGTCATGAGAGGGACAATGCATAAAATCCACAACATCAAGAAAAAAAGAGAAAAAGAAATAAAGATCACATAGGGATAAAATTATTTAGGGTCAGAACTGATCATAAATGCATATACATAAATATATATAGTATAATATGTATGAATTGTCAATAACTTCACAATAGATTGGAATGAGAAGAAGAGCACATCAAGATAAATAAAAACTCAGGTGAATATGGGCATAAATGACTCAATGCTTTGCATCATCCTTGATGTGAAAATCAAAGTTTTCAACACAAAGAATAAGATGAGATAGATAGGAGAAGCTTTACAATAGATTTTCTCTTATGTATCCAAGTACCTACAAGGGTATCAAGGGTCCTCTAGGTGAGAGCACACACATTAACATAGAAGCACGGGGGAACACAAACAAACAAATTAATATAATATAAAGATAAAGAAGAGGTACCACCCTATTTTCACACCTCCAATAGGTCATTTTTCTCCCAATATAAATCATCATACGGGGAAGGAAGATGGGCATGTAGGGGGGATAGCAAGGGTAGTACCAATCGACTCACTTGTAGCAATATCCAAGGAGGAGGCCACCTCGACATCCTCATCAACAAGTTCCTATGAGGCTAGCTTCATAGACTTAGCAAAGATGGAGGAAAGAATGGGAATGTCCTTCACTAAGTTGAACATACACTTCTCTGGACTGAAATGTTGTGACTGAATGGGAAGAGGTGGATGAATTGGAGAGTCATTTCTGACCTCTAGAAGAGGAGCAATGACAAAATTTGGGGAAGGAGGTGACTTATCTATCACAATAATGGTACAAGACAAAGAAAAATAAGATGAAGAGAAAAAATAAAAATTGTGACCATCATTCTGGACAAGGTCATGCTCCAACTTGCACTTAATTGGAGGATATGGAATCCTCACATCAGAAGCAAAAGAAGCAAGAGAAGGAGAAGGATCCGTAATAGATACAACCTTTGTATGAGGCATGTCAATGAGCTTAGGGAAAGGAGGAATATCTAGTAAAGAGGTGATGAAGGGAGGCTCTAAAGAAGGAGCGATGAAAAATTGCACCCATTTAGGGTGAGATTTATTAGGATTCATCAATGAAGTCAAAAGTAAGACAAACAAAAGGCTCCCCTTAGTCTTTTGTAAAGCTTTATGCTCTTGAGACAATGCTCATCAATAATGCTTATTCTCATGTGCAAGTCAATTGTGATGGCTATGGGAACTAGAAGGTGCAGCCTAAGAAGATTCTAGGGGATTATATTCCACTGGAGAAGTAGTATCCATGACCATTTTCAGTGGAAGAGTAGGCTCCTAAGGAGAAACAAGAGGAGGCATAGAGATAGATACGAGGGTCTCGATCATGACCCCTTTGAACTCTTTGTATGTTTTATAAATAGGTGGAGGATAGAAGGATGAATTAGAGGTTGAGATGCAAGAACAACCCCATGGGTGTGCTTACTCTTATTGTATAGGGTAGGTTGGATAACTATGGGTAAGATGAGAAGCTGGAAGACTTGTGGTTTAGATTTCCGCAACAAGGGTGCCCTTCCTTTTCATGTGCTAAGCACAATAGAAGTAATAGAGGACACCACAAGAGGTTGCAAAATAATAAAAGAAGAGGAAGAAGAAGGAGAAGGATAAGGCCTATCGATGAGATCTTGCTTGTCCTTAGCCTTTAAAGATGCAAAGGACAAGGCATACTATTGTGTTCACATGAAGGCCTTCATAGAAATTGTGTGAGAGGAAGGTGGAAAAAAAACATTAGGAGCCAAATCTCTAGTCATGTACCTAAAATAGGCCTTGTAAAATAAGTCCCCTCAAGGTGGTAAAGGTCCAACTGGAGCGGGACAAAATTGATCTAAAGAAAATCCCACACACGACATGAGTGGATCATATCTAATGTCCTGAATATTATGCACAGTGCCACCACGGGGAAATTTTAAACATTTTTGGAAAAATGAAGTGATCACATCCATAGAGATTAGCCATGGAATGCCCATTCTAAACTTTAATAGGTCAGATTTAGGTATAAAAAAAAATAGGACATCAAGAGACTTAGGACCAACAAGGAAAGAGAAAGAGATAGAGCCAATAGGTGGCACAAAGAGACCATCATGGGTATGGAGTGTGGTCTTCAACTCCTCATACTTATCCTTATGTAAAATTTTTATAAAGTGGGTCTCCTCCATAATGACATTGACCCAACTAGTGGGGTCAACCATAACACTGGTCACGATGTTACCATTGACTTTAGCTAGGATGTATAGTGGAGAAGGTTCCCTATTAAGGGGCAAGCCATGTGTGAATTTTATGTCATGTATTTATTCACATGACTTGTAGGAGCAGTATGAGTGAATGATACCATGTTAAAATGCTTAGAGGGGATAGGATGAGCAAATAAAGAAGCATGCATTATTAGATTAGTAGAATGGGAAGGGAAAGGATCTATGCATATCTATTGCTGGCTCTTTTGCTTGGCTAGAGAGGAATTTTTTTCTTACCATCAAGTTAGATGGTACCACCATCTATGTGGTATTGGACTATGTGTCTAAGATGCACACAAGGTTTGGTATCATAACTAGATACTTGTTGGAATTGACAAAATTTATGTGAGTCATACTAGCTAGGATATGGTTTATCATCGGGTAGTGGTTTAATATCTGGGAGAGTGTTGATGGTGTTTTTAGCATTGCGACAACACAAATAGAATACAAGTATCCTATCTCTCTTGAAAGGTAGTTCCTATCAGGAAACTTCAAGAAACGACCCCAAGGTCTCTAATGTCAGGTCTTGACAATGCACAAACAACTCAATGATGATGTGATTTTTTGGTAATCACAAGTGGCCTTACAAACTAACAATGCTGGAAGTTTCAACTTATCATCAAATGTAGCAATGTGATGATTATTTATGATTCTAAAACTAAAACTAACTCAAAGAAAGGTCAAAATACAAAGGGTTGAGAGAGATTCTAATCTAACATCTAAGATCAATCACAAAAATGGCTAATGTTGTAGATGGAAAAACCCCCATTAAACCAATCTTTGTTTGATCAAGGACAAGCCTACAACTACATGGAAACAGTGCAATATTGAAAGGAAACAGGAAGATTTTCAAACCATGAACACCCATGCATATACCCAATTACTGGCATAATATGAACAAACATCCACAGTTGAACTTAGTGCAATATTTGCCTTAGAATAACTTTACACAACAACTTACAATCAACAAATTGCCAAAAGTATGAGCAACAAATTCATCAAACATCATTAACATTTCACCATCATCATGAAAGAATTGAACTAACATTTGAGAATGAAGAACAAGAAACCATAAGCTTTCAAAGCTTAACACAAAATTTCACCAAATCAATGAACCGCATTAACTTCCCCAACATTTACGTAACAATCTTTGGTTCTCTCCTCTCCTACAACTAACTCTTGAAAATCTTACTGATTCTAATCTGCAAGATCTAACCCCTTACAAATGATAAGAGACCTCATATTTATATATGTTTACATCACATATGTCAACCTAAACCAAATTAAATTAGGGCACTTGATTTAGGCCAGCCAAAACAAGTCAGCCTTGTACAATTTAATTGCCCATTTAATTTTGAAAACAAAGTATTTAAAATGATACATCAATTCTAAATAAAAGGCCTTGGCACAATTCTCTAGATGGACGACTTATATCTTCAACTAGCTAATGACGTATGCAAAAAACTCAAGGTAACTTCCCTATTCTCCCTCTTTTCCATTTATTGCTTCCTTGAAAACTCTTGAACTTTGTGAAATACCTTGTTTAGGTTAGCCTGACTAGTTTGGGATGAACTTTAATCTCAAAGAAATTGATCTCAATTTATTCTCACATTTATTTTCAATATCTGATTCCATTCAATCTCCATCTCCTAATATTTATGCAAAGCAGTGATATAGATATCTGCCTCCTCTAAATGATTTTCTATAATAGCTCCATCTTTGACTGGTTCGATTGTCTTCCCCTGCCTTGGCCTTGCTAAATTCTACCTACATCTAGAAAACACCATAATTACTCAAAATGCAAAGAAAAATAAATCGCCATGTCATTGCATTTTTTAAATTAATCATGATATCTCATATGCAATATGTAATAGTTTATAATCTATCATTAATGCTCAAAGAACTAAGATCAAAATCTAAATTATAACCATTTTTGGGTTTTCAAGCCTTTTAATAATTTTGGCCCCTCAAGGATTTCGGATAATCTGTAAGCCTGTGAATTCCATTAAACACAAACTAACATAGGTGAAATGATTACCAAGAATCTTACTATCACTCCCTTATGACTTGAATGCATTTAATAACCAAGATTTAAACCTTATAAGCACAAGTCTCATTTGAAATGGCATAAATAACTCAACATGATAATAGTTGTGAAGCATCTGGTAATCCAAGAAAGAGCGAAATCCATGAAAACCAAGTATTCAGGAAATCTGGGATAGCAAGGATTCAATGAAAAGATCATAGCTGAGGGATTCCAAGATACTAAGGATTACACGAAAAACTCAATCTCCAGACAATCCAAACATCAAAGCATTTATTGATTAAGATCATAGTCGAGGATTTCTCATGTCGATGAATTTCATGAAAGAATGCATGTTGGGCTTCAAACTTTGAGCATGCAATCTAACCCCTACTAACTAGGTAGACACTGGGTTTTAGGACTTAGTCATACTCATTGCTAAGTTGTAAAAGGTATCAAAGAACCCCGACAACACATTAATGCTTTAGATTTTACAGCTCGAGATTACTCTTTGCAGTGCATAAAGTATGAGGTATGAGCGACTTTCGATACTTGCAAAAATCAATGACTACCTCAAATTTTCATGAAAATAAGGATTTTGAGGAATCCAAGAGGGTAAGGATTTAGCGATGGAAGGCACTTTTTAGTAAATATACCTACTCCTCAAATACATGAAGGGATGGTTTTCAGGCAATCCAAAAGGTTGAGGATCCAACGAAATAAAGGACTTCAGGAAATCTAGAAACCCCTCGATTCCACAAAAAATAGAATCTTTGGGATTCCAAGGCCTTAAGGAATTCCCAAATCCAAACCAAACTTAGCCATTTTGAGGTTCAAATGATACCCTAAGGAACCTAGTGATTTCAAGTGTCAAACATGAGGTCAATTGTTGGAAATACCTTCACCCTAAAACCAATGTGATCATTAAAAGCTAAAAAAGGTGAAGTGAACCAAAATTCAATGGACCCATCCCTTAATGGGAAAAGGTAGAACCTAAAACAAAAAAGAAAAAGAAAGCAAAGAGGTTCCCTACCTCTAGTGGGGCATGTGTGCGAAAATGGCACACTAGAGAGTAATCAATCCATCTTTTAATAATTTTTTAAGAATATTAGCATAAGATTTAGATAGTTTTTAAACACTCTATTACATCCTATGGTGTTTTCTTAGTAGGGAGATAAACTACATTTTCTACTGCTTTATTCCTTTTCGACTCTTTAGTGATAGACACAACCAAATTATTATCAGGATAGGAGGACAAGGAGGGACCCTTGTACTACATCACCCTCTATTGGTATTCTCTCAAAACAACACATAGATGGGTGAAGGAAGGATATTTCATTAGGAGGATTTTCTTTCTCAACATTGACAAAAAAAATTTGATGAACACAAGGATTGGTATTAGGTAATGATATTAGTTACACTTTCATGAGTTCCTTGCTTATATCGAATGATATCAGTGAAGGTAATCTTCGACTTGATTTTCACCTAAAACTATTGTAAGAATTGATTAACCAACTAATCAAAGTAAAATATTGAGTTATCAGGAAGCAAAAAAAACCATTCCAATATAGCATCCTTGAGGGATCATAGGAATAGCTTTGCTAACAAGGAATCATGATAAAAGAAATCAATACACATGACGGTGAAGGATGAGACATGTGTCTATAAGTCACCCTTGCCAATGCACTTATCAAACCTAGTAATTTCTACCCCTTGGAGTATGTGAACATTTAAAATAGTGAGGGATAGAGAACTACAACAATAGTATGGTTGTAATAGAGATTGAGATCAAAGCTAGTCAAGTTAGCTAGTTGCATTGCATATGTCCCATGTTTTGTAACAAAGCATTCAAGATGATATCGGTTGATGGAGCTTGACTAGTTAAGGTGTTAGAGGTTTGGGTTCTAGATATAGGGACTTTGAATCCCAAAGGGATGAAATTCACTCTGATCCCATGAGCATCTTGAGGCATAGTATTTATATTATCAATAGTGGTAATAGAGGGTACAAAAGGACTAGTGTATACCATATGTATGAGGGGATATTGGTCTCTACTATGTTGGCTATCCCTCATAGTAACTCAAGGCCTCTATGGTCTGAAATAAGTAGATCCCTCAAACTGTTAATAAGAGGAGCAAGTTGAGTGTATGTATTTTATTTTGTTAAAAAAATTCAAACTCTTCAAATCTCTTCCAAAGAATGGATCTACTCAACGAGAACCTGAAGAGTGGATTCACAAGCTATGGGAGAGGATGAGTGAGAAGGAGTGCTTGGTTGAGGATTTGTTTGCATTTCTATTGATGGATGGACATACTCAAAAGGAAGTTCAAAATCAGGTGACAATCCTATAGTGAATGATGGATACGGGTCATTACTATCATAATTCCCTAATAATTTAATCTTTATTTTTCAACCCAAGGGTGTCTAAAGCTATTTGCAACAAGAGTTGGATCAGTTTTGGGGGGGTTTGTTGTAGGTCCACTTTTTCAGGAGTGGTTCAAAGTAGTTATTTCCTTATTGGAAGTGGCTCTACACTATTCTACGCTATTCTTCTAACTTTTTTCTTACTTAACTTATTCTAAAGCTTTAAACCAGAATTACTTCAAAATAGAAAATGTGTAGAGATAGGTCATAGTCCAAACTAAATCAGATCGTGAGAATGGAGGATTAACTTAATCTAATTTGCAGGAAAGTAAGAATATAACATTTACTCAAATTCAAGGTCTAACTAATTGATAGAATTTAAATCTAATTTTAAAAACAAACTACTCCAATCCTCATTCATCCAATCTAATGAGTAATAATTCCTATTTTTCTCATATTCCTTTAAGAACATAATCATTTATCAATGCTGAATTAACTATCTTATCTACAATCTAATTAACTGGGTGAATTGAAAGGGCTCTATATAATTAACATAGTAATCGAAATAAAGATTTCAATGATAGATTTGAGATTTATTCTAACATTAAACTAATGAAACGATTTCAATTTAAAGAAAGAATGAAGATGGGCTATTTAACTAATAGGATCACCTTCCTTTGGAAGAGCGGGCCCAACTTTGCCTCTAGAGGGATCTTAAAAAAAAATGGTCAACTTCTTTTATTCCATCAAATTTTCCCAAAGAGGGATGAAAGTACAAGGTTTCAACGAAGAACTAAGAAATGAAAATAAAAAACTAATACAATTTACTATTGAACTAACTTGAGACTGGATATAAATATCCTTCTCTTATTTGAAAATAGGGGAAAGCGGGAAATTAAACTAACTCCAGTCTATTAAATATATTCTAGAGCATAGGGAAAACAATCATGGAGATCTCATGATCATCTTCAGTTGATGTCAAACAAAACTTCAGAGTTGGAATACATGCTTAGCTAGAATTGTTGTTTGGTTGATAGGTAACTTAGTCGAAGATGTTGAGTTGTGAAAGGTTAGCCGCCAATCTCATTTGAATGTGAAATGGTTAGCACTTTATATGTTATATAAATGCTCTTCCAATTATGCATTAAATACACACAGTCATGAACCAATCACACATTAAATACCATTAAATTATGCATTCATAAGAAATAAGAATTAATATAAAAGTATTTATATTCTAAGTCTTCGTACATAATTAATCCCATAAATGAAGCATATAAAAGGTAATATCATTATTTTTTAAACCAAACATAAAGTATCAAGTGTTAAATTTAGAAAATATATGAGGGCCTTGCAAGGTTTCATCATCCTCCCCTTCTTGCTCTTAACCTTGTCCTCATGGTTACAGATTGATGACATCAGGGATGTCCTTGTTGAGTGTTTATATCCATAAAGCACAGTCGAAGACTCCTCCTCTATATTCTTTTGTTGACCTATGTTTCTTGGCAAAGCCATAGTTATGTTCTAGTTTCTTATACTGAGATTTCAAGACTTTAGCTGGTATTTTTTCTGGTGCATTGATTTTTTCTATGGGCTTGATGATAATAGGGACCCTGAATCTCATGTCAATCCAAAATTCTTGCTGTTGGTGTATCAAACTAATTACATGTCTTACCCTGGTCAAAATACATCTGATGTTATTTGGGTTGATGGGTTCTCTTCTCTTCAGTGGATCCAAAATTGAGTTAAATCTCTCAATGCATGCTTGGAGAGCCAATGGTGTTAATGTTCCTTTCACATTATGGAAGCATGCTATACCCTTCAATAAATTTGACTTATAAATAGGCACAACATCATTGAGCCTAGCCACTAATCTAAATTTCTTAATATACTCCATTGCATCAGGTGTCTCTCCCCTCATTGGTAGACCATACCTTTTTTGGGTGTCTCTGTATTCTTCCATTCTTTTTCTCCATTCTATTTGATTCTTTAAAAAAGTGACAAATGAACTGATTTGTAGCTCCCTAACATAAATGTTAAAAAGTGAGTCATCTATATCACCCAAGAGGAAAGCATGTTGGTAGAATTCACACATTAGATTCTGAACATTTGGATGACTGTTAAAATATGATTGAAGGAAAGCATTATCAGTCCAGAAATCCAGAGGTCTCTTCAGTACCAGTTTGTTTAATTTCCACTTCAAAAACATCTCTGTAAGGAACAAACCATACGTCCTTGAAGGTTTTTTGGTTGCTACAAGTGCAAAGGAAATATCTACAACTTTAGTTAGTCTGCTTCTACTTCATCATTTTCCTTGCTAATTTATTCTATCTTATCCTAAAGCTTTTTATTGAGTTTCTTATACTTCATAGCAGTAAGTGAAATATACCTTGGCCCTGCAACATTTTCCTTGGGTTTTTCCTCTAGTGGAGGTAAACAGAGTAACTCAGAAGATGCATATATAGTTTTCTCTAGTTCTGCTGTTTCAGGAGCTACTCATTACCTTATTTCCATTTCTTCTTTTAACCCTTGAATTTCACTATCTTTTTGCTCACAATGCTCAGTCATCTTAGCTAGATCTTCTTTTACATTTTCTAGTTGTTTAAACAATTGGTTTGTGTCTTGTTGCATTTGTGACCTCAATTTTTCCATTTTGGTTTCAGATTTTGACATCTCTTCATCTCTTTGTTTCAATTTCATTTCCAATATCATATTCTGCATCATAAATTCTTCTACTTATCTTTCCAGTCTTGATAATTTTAGTGCAAATTTAATTTATTTTTCTTGTTCTTTTCTTTGATTTAAGTCATTATCTATTTCTTCTGGTTGTTCCATGGGTTGTTTTCCTTCTTTGTGGACAAATATTTCTTCAATTTGTTCGCTAAATTGAGTTGGGGAACTAAAAACATTAGAATTTGGACTTCAACTTCTTTTTCTCCTACAAGATATTCTTGAGCAGCAAGAGGGCTCCCTTCATGAACAATAGGGCTTGGAATAGATGTTTCCTTAACAAGGGAACTAGAGAATAACCCTAGGGAGTTGTTCTTTGGTGATTGAGAATCTCCTTCTTATTTTTCAGCCTCATCTGCCTTAGATTCTTTGTGAGATTTTCTCTTCCTCCCTCTTTTTAATTTCTTTTCTTCCTCAGTTTTTTCTAAATTTTCAACTTGTTTTCTCTTTTTCAATTTTTCCTCCTTTCCAGTTCCCTTTTTCCTTTTAGGTATTTATTTTTCATTTTGATTATCTTTTGAGGTTTTTATCCCCTTTTCTTTCCTTTTCTTGGAAGGATTTGTTTCCTTGGGGTCTTGTTTTCTAGGCCTTCCTACATATTTTTCCCTAATTTCCTTTGAGCTTTTCCCCTTCTCTATTTTTAGAGTTCTAGTTATGGGGGTTTTATATTTTCTCAAAGTTTCACCCTCAGTGTGCACCAAAAAATGTATCCATTGTTTCTTCTCCATTAGGTTTTCACATTAAATGATGCTTAATAATTAAGTGCATTAAACCATGATGCATAATCCTACTTTCTTTCTCTTTACACCTCATTGCCATGTTACTGATTTGTGAAAACAAGAATGCGGGAAAATTTACCCTTACCTTTGGTTTAGCTTTCCCATGGAAAATATGAATCAACAACCACAAATTTGGTCCCAACACTGTAGCATAATAGCCCTCATAGGTAAAATATTTTATCAAGCAGTGAACAATTGACGACCAGGGTTCCTAAAGACTTCCTCTATCAATGCCCTTATTTTTTCCTTTGTGAATTTGGAAAATAGGCAGAGGTTCTAGGTCAACATGAAACATTTCAAGAAGCTATTTTAAATATTGACCTCTTTTCGCACTTTTTCCCTCAATTGGAATCCCATATAATGCACTTATAATAGTTGTGGACACTTTAATTGCTTTTCCTCTCACAACAGTGAAGCTGAGGTGGAAATTCCTTACAAATTCCTAAATTATGTCTCATTCATACCCTTCATATTTGAGTATAAGGTCCAACCAACCCACTTGTTGTAACCAACTTCTAGTTTCACTATCAATGATGGCTTCCTTTAGTTCAACCATTCTTTAATAGCCCATTTTACTGACCGAGAACTTTGTAAAATTCAATAACAATCTTCTGTTAGGACAAAATGCAAAAAGAATGATATTGCATAAATGAAAGAAGGTCTTTTTCTCTTTGCTTAATGAATTTGAATTAGATTATACCTTCTTGACATTAAATGTCATTTACTTGCCATTATGTTCAATTTACATGCAGTAATCTTTGCACGCCTGAAGCATCTCGCCAACTAAATTGTTTTAAATTTTGTTGGTGAAAGGTGGCGAAAGTAAATTTACTGATGTTGACTTACAAATCACTTACTTCTAAAACCATCACCTCATAATCATTACTTGGAAACTGTGTCACCTCATAATCTAACCGCTTAATAAATTACACTTGGCTTTTAATTGAATGACATGACCCTTTAAAAAACTCTATGATAAATAATTAATTGCATTTAAACTTTTGAAAAATAAATGCATCATATAAACACTTACCCTATTGGTGTGAAATGATATTGATTTTACTGGTGACATATTTGACGACAGAGTTTGCTAGAACAATCTTTGCTTTTTCCAAAAAGGATCAAAATCTATCAGAGTTCCTTAGATTGCATGATGTAATCGATCATAGTTAATAAATATAACACGTTGAGCTCGACCCTTGTGGGAGACCAATTCTTCCACATGCTAAAATATTAAACCATGAAAATATGAAATATTAAGTGAACCTATACCTGCACAGTTAACAAACTAGTTAGCAAAATAATGAAGTTGAAAGCTTCCAATGGAACATGAATGTCGTGGGTTGTATCATTCATCAACCAATCATTAATAACTTAGGGCAATTGAAAGTATTCCTCTCAAGATCTTGTTTCAATACTGAGAACAATCGATCAAGAGTAATCAGGAGCTATCAAGAGTTGAATTGACTTGTATGTTTAATCAAACTTTCATCAAGGAATTGATTTCCAAGTTTATCAGGAGCCATCAGGATCTCTCTGATTTAGTAAGGAGCAATCAAAATCTATCCAAATCTGTACCTACAAGAGACAAGAAGGTTAGATTTTTTTTATCATTTTTCATAAGGTAAACTGTCATTTCTAGTTTTCAATTTACCTTCTTTATTCATGGAAACTGAATAATATTAAGGACAAGACTAAAGAAGATAAATCTTCCTTAGTAAAATTTTCTATCCCTAATTGAAGTTCAATTGTAAATTCTTCTTTTGATGCTAGTTTATGATAACACCTAAGCCTATGTCCATTTACTAGCATTGTCCTCCTTTCTCCATCAATAGGTATTAACCAGACAACTCCATTATCAAAAAATTCCTTAATTTCATAAGGTCCAAGGCATTTTGTATTCAATTTCCCTTTGAATTCTTGAAACCATGAATCAAACAGTAATGCCCAATATCTTATAGTAAATTGTTTACTATGAATATTCTTGTCATGCCATTATTTCATTTGATTTTGAATGATCTTTGTTTGATGTAAGGCTTCCATCCTCATTTCATCTAACCTATTCAATTGCAACACTCTACTTTTTTGTGCTTCAATCAAATCTATATCCACTTTTAAAGTTGTTCTAAGTGTCTCAAGTTCAAATTCTATAGGAAGAATAGGTGTCTTCCCATAAACTAATTCATATGGAGAAAACCCTTTGGTTGTTTTCCATGTTGTGTTGTATGCCCAAACAAATTCTGTCAATCCATTAAACCAATCACTCTTTCGAGATGAAATTCTTTTTGTGAGTATATTCTCCAGTTCTCTATTAGTCATCTCTACCTTTCCATTTGCTTGAGGATGGTATGGCGATAACTTTCTATGTTGAACTTGATATCTTTGAAGAAATACCTGAAGCATTAAAGACATAAATTATGGCCCTTGATTTGATACAAGTGTTCTAGGTGATCCATACCTTTGTAAGATGTTTTTGTATAAGAAATCTACAACTCTTTCTTCTTTACCAACTAGTAAAGCTTTTACCTCCACCCATTTAGTAACATAATCAGTACATACAAGGATGTAATGATTTTCTTTTTATGGTGGATTTATTAGACCAACAAAATAAATTCCCCACTTCTCAAATGGTTCCAAGGAAACTTGTGTTTGAAGTGGCATTTTTGTAGAACCTATAGGTTTTCCCATTCTCTAACTTTGATCACAATGTTTGATGTAGTAAGTTGCATCCCTAGTCATTGTTGGCCAAAAATAGCTTGCTCCCTGAATCTTATGTACTATTCTCACTATGGAATAATGTCCTACAATTGGATCATCATGAAATTCCTTCAAGATATCATAAAAATCTATTTCCTATACACATCTTCTCATGACATGATCTGGACACATCTTAAAAAGAAAACCATTAATCCATTCAAACCTAGAACTTTCTCTAACTAATCTCTTTTGCTACTTATATGAAAAATAAGGACATTTACCAGTCACCAAATAATTAGCAATATCGACAAACCAAGGTGATTGAATTGATATAGAAAATAGGTGTTCATGAGGAAATTCATCTTCAACTGGTTTGTTATTCCCTTGTAAAACTATCCTAGATAAAATAGTCGCCAGAACATTATCTTTACTTGGTTTATCAACAATCGTTATATCAAATTCTTGTAATAATAATAACCATCGAATGATACATCCTCCCACCACAACTTTATTCATTAGGTATCAAATAGCTGCATGGTTTGTATGTACAAAAGTCTTATAACTAGTAATATAATGTCTAAATTTGTTAATAGCATACACAACTACTAAAATTTCCTTTTTAGTAGTGGTGTAATTTTGTCCAATTGGGTTAATATTTTTACTTATATAATAAATGACATGCATCACTCCTGATTCATCCTTCTGTCCAAGAACTGCTCTGATCGCAAAATTAGAGGCATATGCATTTATATGAGAAGGTTTACCCCAAACTAGCCCAACTATGACAAGTGTGGTTGTTAAGGCATGTTTAATATCCTCAAAGGATTGTTGACATATTGCAGTCCAAAGAAATTCTAAATCTTTCTTTAATAAATTAAACAAAGGACTTGCAAATTATCTAAACCCTTCTATAAACCTTCTATAATAACTAGCATGTCCTAAAAATATTCTCACTTCAGTTTGGCTTCGAGGTACTAGTATCTTCAGAATAATCTCAATTTTCTTAGTGTCTACCTTGATTCCTTCTTTTGATACATGATGTCCTAACACAATTCCTTTATTCATCATTAATTTTTTTTTCTTAGTGTTCAATGATAACCTATGGTCTTTGCACCTATTCAAAACTTGATTTAGATTATTCAAAGATTCTTTATAAGTTTTACCATGGACTGTAAAATCATCCATGTATACTTCCACACATGTCAAATCTGCAAAAATAACAAGAACAACATGTTGGAAGGTAGCAAGTGCATTACATAGTCCAAAAGGGAAGAATCTATAAGCAAAGTTACCCCATGGGAAAGTAAACGTTGTTTTATCTTGATCTTCCAGAGCTACCTAAATTTGGTTGTATCCACTAAAACCATCAAGAAAACAAAAGTAACTATTGCCTGATAAGTTATCCAATACTTGGTCAACAAAAGGTAGTGGAAAATAATCTCTTTTAGTATCCATGTTCAATTCTCTATAATCCACACATACTCTCCATTTAGTAATTTTCTTAGGCACTATGACTAGTGGAGAAACCCATTGACTATCTGAAATAGGATAGATGAATCCTACATGAAGCAATTTTTCTGTTTCTAACTTCACAATATCTCTTAGTGCAAGGTTAATCCTTCTCTGAGCTTTTCTTACATGTTTAACATTCTCAGTGTAAATGTGATGTGATTTGTACAGATATCAGGATGAATCCCTCTCATGTCCTTATAATCCCAAGCAAATTCTTTAGTATTCTTTTCTAAAATTTCTTTTAGATCATCTTCTTGTTTAGTCGATAAGGAAGCATTAATGACTGAGGGCTTATCTATCTGTACTAAGGTTTTCTTAGACTTGTTTTGAGGAGTAGAGGGTTCTCCAATCAACTTATTTAAAGGAAAAGATTTTGGAAAAAGTTGATGGAGTAACTGGCTATGAATCAGAATTAATGATATTAATTAAAGGACAATGATCTTGATCATCAATAATATCATGAACTTCAAGGTTTCCTTCTTTCTTGTCCATACATTCTTGATACTGTTCTACATGCTCTATCAATGTTACCATAGTAAGTTCTTGAACCTCATCATCTTCTGAATTAAAATGATTAGTCCAGTTGTGATTTTTCAGATGATAAAGATAGTTTTGTCGATGGGTAAAGGGATAGTTCCTTCAGTCTGATTCTATTAGAAATGGTCATGATTCCAGCCCTACAATCAATAAGGGCAGTGACTATTGCCAACCAAGGTCTTCCCAAAATTATTGGATAGCCTTTCTTTCTTTGTTTACTTTTCAAGACAAGGAAATCAATAGGAAATTCCCATGTGTCAATAGTAATAATGACATCTTCAGGAATCCCTTTTGGTTTTGAAATTTATTGATTTGCTAATTGTAAGACTATGGTTGTTCATTGAACACTTGTAATTCCCAATTTGTCATTTGCTTCAATTGTGATAACATTAATGGAAGCCCCTAAATCAATAAGGACAATTGAAATTTCAATTCCATTAATGTTAAGGGTAATCACTAGACTTCCTGGGTTTCCATACTTCTGAGGGATCAACTTTCCTGACAAAACATCATATAGTTTCCCTCCAATTTTAATTGTGGAAGGTAACTTCTTTTTCCTTCTAGGTGTTTTGACACATAAAGACTTAACCACCTGGTTAATCTTTGGAATATCATGGATAGATCTCAAAAGTGGAATCTCAATGGTAATCTTTTAAAGTTCTCTAATAATTTGGGGATCTACTAAATCATCTTGTTTCTCCTTGGCTTGTTTTCCAACCACCAATTCTTGTTGAAATCATGTAGGAAATGGTGCTTGTTTATCAAAAGAAATATCTTCACTCTTTTGCAATGTATCCTTCATCAAATCTTGTTGTTGTTCATCCTTACTTAGATCAGGTTTTGATGGTACTAATTGAGTCTTTAATTGAATATCTTTTAAATCAATGTTCTTTAGACCAACTGTATTAGAATCAACATTGTAAGTTGGCTGTTGAGGTTTAACATTTTTAGGATTGGGAAATGGTTGAGCTAGCATTTGAGGTTGGTTTACTACTTCAAAATTTGAAGGTTGAGTGGAACCAAGAAAAAGTGATTGATTTTGATTCCAAAGTCTTCTCGGTCCCTAATTTTTCCATTGAGGATTATCACCTTGGTTAGGTTGCCATTGAGGCTATTTCCATTGAGGATTAGTCCATTCAGGTTGTCCCCAAGGTGGTCCCCAAGATGTTTGCATAGAAGGAGGTGGAATTGGAATTTGTTGGGTTTTCCAATGAGACTATGAATTCCACTAAACAGGGGAATTCCATTGATTTGAACCCTAATTGGCATTATTTTTGGGATTAGTCTATCCTCCAAAAGTAGGATTAAAGTGTCTCTGTCTTATATGGCTAAGTTTTTCTTCCACAAGTGAGGATTGAGAAGGTCTCTTCAAATGATTTTTAATCTCTGGAAGGAGATTACATTTACCAATAGAATGACTCTTCTCACAAATATCACACAAATATACCTTATTAAGAGGGCATTCCCTTAGTGGATGCTTGTCTCTACACTTAGGACGATATATGGCCAATGGTTCTACTGTTCTTTTGTTAGGATGAGAACTAAGATGAAGTAGGATATTAGTTTTTAAATTATGCTATTTCTTCCATGACCTTAGAAACATCAGTTGAGGAACCCCTATTCTTCTACCCAGAGCTTGGTCTTGTCCTTGAATAGTTCCTACAAATCTCAACTATGTCTCCAAAAGTGAGTTTTTTGATGTCTCCTTTTTTGATTAAGTTCAAGGCATCTCTTGAATCATCATCAATGCCTTTTAGGAAAATGGAATTAATAATATCTTCATCCAATCCATTTCCACATATTTTCAAGGAAAACTGGTATCTATCCACGTAATCTTATAAAATTTCCTCTTCTAACTATTTCATTTTAAACAGTTCCTCTTTCCTATCCCTAACTTGACAGTAATCTTGGTATTTATCTAAAAAGATTGTTTCCATTTCTTCCCAAGAGTTAATAGAATTGGAATTCAATCCCATGAATGAACACAAGGTTGATTCCTTTATAGTGGATGGAAATAACTTTAACTTTTGATTATCAGATGTGTAATCATAAGTTTGAAATAATACTTTAAATTCAAACAAGAATTGGTCAGGATCCTCCAAAGTTTTCCCACGAAATGTAGGTAAAAAAGAGGGTGAAATATTTTTCATGGGCATTTCATTAGCCTCCCTATTAAGAGCAATAGGGAAAGAGAATGTTATGTTAGGAATATCTTATCGTCTATCTCCTCCTCCTGGGTCTGTGATAGCAAACAGGGTGGCCTCCCAACACAAACAACTCAAATCCAACCCTATTCAACAACTATTGAAACTTCAAACCCTCACAAGGTATTTTCTTCACACAATGCACGCTCCTCTACTAGGCCTGCAGACCTAAAAGCTTGAACCAAACTCACTCAAAAACCTCTCAATCATCCAAATCCTTATAGTTTTAGAGACCCATTGAGACAAACTATAACATACCTCAACACTTCATGCAACTCTTTTTGAACATCAACTTGAAACTATGCCTTCTACAGTGTCCTAGGCCAATTTTATAAAGATTCACCACTTTATCCTTGTAACCAACTCTAAAAACCAATGGGGTAGCACTCACTAGCCTCCATAACCACCAAATCCACCATTTTTTTGTAGAGATACCCCTTGATGAGGACACAGCCCGAGACCCAGAAAATAACCCACAAACAAGAGAATAATTTTATTATTTAGAAAATGGAACTTCTTACATGTAGAGGATCTCAAATCCCCAAGTTCTACAACACATGCAAGTTATAGAAAGCTACATAATAACCCTTTCGCAATACGCGAGCTTGTCCCCAAAAAGCTACCCAAAAATTAGAAACCCGCCCATAAATAGAGCTCCTCTTTAGTTTGGAGCCAAAAAAAATTCAAATTTGAGTTTAGGTAGTTTGGCATGGAAAATTACAACTGGAAGTTCAAATTTCAAAAGAACATTTGCAATTGTATCTTCTAGAAAGTGCACCAACTTCCTGGGGCCGTAACTTTTGATCCAGGACTCCGATTCGCCAACCGTTTGAACCGTTGGAAAGGTCTCAAAGTCAATAATGCACTTGAAATATGCTATGCTGATTTTGGTAAGTTTCAGGGCCATTCCAGGAATTCTAAGTGCCTCAAATCTAACTCAGAAGATTTTTCAGGTGCAAATCTGGGAAACTAAAACTGCAATATCTTTCAACCAAAGAATAGAAAATAAAAATCGTAAATTGGGAATTTTATTATGACGAGAATGGTATCAAAAAATTTAAAAGCATCTAAAAACCAAGAAACTTGAAATTTAACTATTGGGTGATCCAAGATTGCTCTTACACCACTAGATGCTCCTGCATCACCCCTTCCCAAATGCCTATTCAGGAAACACTTGTTTCAAGCTATTTATATGAGGGTTTATTGAAAAAATATGACATAGACCTCTCCAGACCTTGGAACTAATTCAAACACCTTCCATTATGCCTACATATGTTATAAGTTCAAGAAAAATCACTGCCCTCAAAGTTTTCTCCAAACCCTGGTCAAAAACCTCCATTTTCATGCTCTTTTTCACTCATATTCATCAGGTACAACAACTCAAACTCCCTTAATTCTTCCTCTCTTCAAAAAAAATTTATTCTAGCACCTAAACCTCACCTATGAAACTCATTCCTCTAAGCCACAAAGATTACAATAGGAGGAATGAGTTAGAATTCCATTTAAAACTTCAAAACCCTTAAATCTACAAGTTCATACTGACCCTTGTAAATTAACAATAAAATAAGTTTTATTTAATGAAATTCCTCCCAAATGGATTAAAAAATAGATTTAAAACAATCTCCCACAAGTTATAAACAATTTTAAAGCATGGTACAATAGTACGGGTCCGTACAAACTTGTAATTGGCAAGAAAACATTGAAAAATTAAGAAAACAGGGGAAATTCTTGTTGTTATTGCTTCAAAATCCCCCAAATAGCCATTGCATCAATGGAATTCATATATTTAAACCTTCCCAATCATAAACCAACTAAATCAACTCCCTACAACTAATTTTCAAACTCCCCATGACCATTGGGGTTCAAAACTTGCACTTTTACAATTTCTTTTTGATGACAACATTAGCATTTTTTGCATTATGTGCAATTTGACTCTCCTAATCACCTAGAACATTGGATTTGGTCTATTTAGACCTTATTCATCCTAGAAACATGATCCCACACTGGAAAATGACATTTTTTCCACCTTGACCACTTTTGTCAACATTGACAACTTCTTGCCATGATTTGCAACATTTACAATTTAGGTCCAAAAGACACCAAAGTTTGTCAGTTACATCAAAATGGTCTCCTTTGAACTTATTTAGACTCAAAAACTCAACAAATTAGACTCTAACACCTAGAATAAACTCTCCATGAGACAACTAAAGAGAAAATATTAAAATGATTAGTGCTCCTGCACCATACACACTGCCTAAAAAAGATTTCCATGTCTCTGGAAACTGATCTTCAATTATTCCTCCTTTGAAATCTCCATTTCTTCATCCTTCAAAAGATATCATGACTGCTAAATTATAAAAGATTTCTCTATACTTATCATCCTTGAGTTCATGGCCAACTCAATGGGGCTTCTCTTTCTTTGTTGACCATGTTCTGATCTCTCTTCCATCTTTGACCCATGTAGAACTTATACTAATTGCACTTTGTCCTATCCATACAACATACTTATCTCCATGACTTTGCCCCTACCCTTCTACTTTTTCCACTCTTTCCTTTGCCTTGAATTTAGGCATCAAAGTCAATATCCTCAAAGCCCTTTCACTTTCAGTCCTACACATCACTATATTATCAGTCCTTGGAGCCTTTTCTTCAACAAGGCTTCACTCTCCCTCAACTTTTGAAACTACTATAGGACACCACATTGTTCCAATCATAATTTTATCAAATTTTCTCTAACCTTCTCTAGGTCAGTCTCCATCTTCTTCTTCTCATTATTATTCCCTTCCAACTGTGCATCACCCTATAATACCTTTGTCATGGCTTCCAACTGATCTTTCTTGACTTCCTCAATCTGCACATACTCCTTTCTACCCATCATGATCACCTTGGCCATCTTGATCTGATCCTTAACCTCTTCTTGCAATGGATGCAAAGTAAATGAGTTCCCTTCATGCTCAATCTGATATGTATTAGCCCATCCATCATACACAGCAAGTTTATCAAATTTCCATGGCCTTCCAAGCAACAAATGGAAACATTGCATTGGTAGAACATCACAAAGTACCCTATCCTTGTACCTTCCAAATTGAAATTCAACTAAATCCTGCTCATTGACTAGGAGTGACTGATCATCATTTAACCATGACACCTTATAGGGCATTTCATGAGGAACTTTCACAAAATTCAACTTATCTACCATTTCCTTTGATACTATATTATCAGTGGAGCCTAAATCTATTACTAACTTGCATACTTTACCTTTGCTCTTGCAGGTGGTCTTGAAAATATTTCTCCTTTGCAATGGTTCTTTCTCCTTGGAGGCATTCAAGAGTTGTCTTTACAACATCAAACTCTCACCAACTTCAGGGACACAATTATGACTTGATGAATTGAAACTTTCCTCTTCATCTTCTTGCACAATTTGAACCCTCTTTTCACCTCTTCTTTGACCCCCACTAGAAGTAGCACCAAACTTATCAGGGAACTTAAAAAAGGGATGTCCAAACTCACCATAATTCTAACAACTTCCTAAAAACACATTAGAACCACTTCCTACATTAGAACCACTTCCTTGAATAATATTTCTGCCCCTAAATCTTGTTCTTCCACCTCTAGATTCAACCACTTGTTCTTTTCCTTTACCAGCATCTTCTTGATCTTCTTTGGACTATTTTGGTGTAGAAAAAGTACCTCTTCCCCTAGAAGTACCAAATTTTCCTCTTTTTGCCTTCTCTTATCTTCTCTTCACTTTCTCTTCAACCCTTATAGCCATTTGAAAACATTCTTCTACTATTTTTGGTGTCATCAAACTTAATTCATCTTGTATATTATACCTCAGTCCATTAAGATATATTGCCACTCTTTCTTCCTCATCTTCCTCATGTTTTGTTCTTATAGTTAACCTATAGAACTCCTTGGTTTATGGTTGCATATCTAAGTCCTTTTGCCTAAGATTCTGAATTTTTTTAAGCAATTGAACATTGTAATCATTAGGAAGGAACTTACCTTTGATTTTTTCCTTCATTATCTCCCAAGAAGTGATCTTGGTCTTCCCTTTTATCTACCTTTCACCTTCCACAAAGTCCCACCACAACAAATCATGTCCTTTTAACTTGGTTTTTTCCTTCTTCACCTTGTGTTCTTCATCTACCTCTTCACTTTCAAAATAACTCTCCATGGCTCCTATCTAGTCCAAGATCTCTTCATCATCTAGTTTTCCTCCATACATAGGCAAGTCCATTTTGCCATGTCCATCACCTTTCACAACCTTCAATAACTTCAACATCCTCACATCCTATAGATCCAATTCTTCCTCTTCAATAGAGGTCTCTTCCTCTTTAGAATCACTCTCATCCATATCAACCCCAACTTTAGACTTCAATGCAGCCATCTCCCTCTTCAAGGCTTCTAATTATGTAGCCTGCTGATCAATTTTTCTAACAATAGTGCTTCCCTTAGGAGGCATTTTGATTCTTCCAATTACACCTTTTTCTTTGCACAATCCTTCAACCTTCTTCTTTGTAACCTTCAACCTATCACCTTCAAAGATCTACTAATTGTGCTCTAATACCATCTGATAGCAAACACGGTGGTCTCCCAACACAAACAACTCAAATCCAACCCTATTCAACAAGTATTGAAACTTCAAACCCTCACAAGGGATTTTCTTCACACAATGCACTCTCCTTCTCTATTAGGCCTATAGACCTAAAATATTGAACCAAAATCACTCAAAACCATCTCAATCATCCAACTACTTATAGTTTTAGAGACCCATTGAGACAAACTATAACATACCTCAACATGTCATGCAACTCGTTTTGAACATCAACTTGAAACTATGTCTTCTACATTGTCCTAAGCCATGAATTAGGCCAATTTTACAAAGGGTCACCACTTTATCCCTGCAACCAACTCTATAAACCAATGGGTAAGCACTCACTAGCCTCCATAATCACCAAATCCACAATTTGTTTGTAGAAATACCCCTTCCCAAATGCCTATTCAGGAACCCTTGTTTCAAGCTATTTATATGAGGGTTTATTGAAAAACTATGAAACAGACATCTCCAGAACTTGGAACTGGTTCAAACACCTTGCATTATTCATGCATATGGTTAGAATTTCAAAAAAATGCACTGCCCTCAAAGTTTTCTACAAACCCTAGTCAAAAATCTTCATTTTCATGCTCTTTTTCACTCAAATTCATTAGGGACAACAACTCAAACTCCCTTAATTCTTCCTCTCTTCAAAATAATTTATTATAGCACCTAAACCTCACCTATCAAACTCATTCCTCTGAGCCACATAAATTACAATAAGAGGAATGAGTTAGAATTCCATTTAAAACTTCAAAACCCTTAAATCTGCAAGTTCAGACCGACCCTCGTAAATTAACAATAAAATGAGTTTTATTCAATGAAATTCCTCCCAAATGGATTCAAAAGAGAGATACAACCATACCTCACAAGTGATCAACAATTTTAAAGCATGGTACATCATTACAGTTTCGTACAAACTTGTAATTGGAAAGAAAACACAAAAAAAAAAAAAAACAAGGGAATTCTTGTTGTTATTGCTTCAAAATCCTCCAAACATCCATTACATCATTAGAATTTATATATTTAAACCTTTCCCATCATAAACCAACCAAATCAACTCCCTACAACTAACTTTCAAACTCCCCATGACCGTTGGGGTTCAAAACTTGCACTTTTACAATTTCTTTTTGATGACAACATTAGCATTTTTTGCATTATGTGCAATTTGACTCTCCTAATCACCTAGAACATTGGAGTTGGTATATTTAGACATTATTCATCCTAGAAAAATGACCCCACACTGGAAAAATGACATTTTTTCCACCTTGACCACTTTTGTCAACATTGACAACTTCTTGCCATGATTTGCAACATTTACAATTCAGACCCAAAAGACACCAAAGTTTTTCAATTACATAAAAATGGTCTCCTTTGACCTTATTTAGACTCAAACACTCAACAAATTAGACTCTAACACCTAGAATCAACTCTCCATGAGAGAACTAAAGAGAAAACATTGAAATGATTGGTGCTCCTACACCAGTCTGCCATATTTTATGAGTGGATGGAGACTATTCAAGTCGAAGATGATGAAATTGAAGAGTGTGATGGAGACCCTTCTGGAGAAGGTATTAGATCTCTTCTTATAAATCTTCCAAATTGGTCTCTTTGTTGGTTCATCAAATAACAAAGAAATTCTTACCAACACTTGAGTATTAAATTTTCTTTTAAAGGCTAGATCATTCCCCGACAACGGTGCCAAAAATGATGGATAGGGGTCATTGCTATCATATTTCCCTAATCATTTAATATTTATTTTTCAACCCATGGCTGTCAAAAGCTATTTGCGGCAAGAGTTGGATCAGTTTTCAGGGGGTTTGTTATAGGTCCGCTTTGTTAGGAGTGGTTCAGAGTTGTTTCTTCCTTATTAGAAGTGGCTCTAAACTATTCTACAATATTCTTCTAACTTTTTTCTTAACTTATTCTAAAGCTTTAAGGGTATATGCAGGATCATGATGGGCCAAAAAGTGGCGATATGATGGGTATGTGTAGGGTATGTGGCCGATGAATTTTTTTTTACCCAAAATTGATGAAACAAAAAGGGTTTTTAAAGGAGATTCTCAGCTTTCCACCAATATAAATTATGCTTTACTTGGAATTTAATAAAAAAATATTATTCATTTTCCATTTGAATTACGACTTAAGTCCTGATTGATAGGTTGATTGAAAAACATCTATAGCTTTCAAATGGTATAACATTTTTTGAATCTGATACATGTGTCACATTCTATGCTTTGCATAATATAGTATTAAAAAAAATGAATTTCATGAAGTTTTGACCAGGTTAAGGTGGTCAGACATACAAGTTTTTGTATTTTTTTAAAGTTGTAATAAAAAATTCATAATTAATTATTTACTTGGAAAAAAATTACAAAAAAATATGTATCACATCAGGACATGAGTCCTCTACTTATATCTAAAATATTATAAAAATATATTATCATTTTATTGTGGTTAGGTTGCTTAGACAGACACCTACTTCTTATTTTTTCCCTGAAATTTAAGTGCTACTGCATTGAAATTTCAAATTTTCACCTAATAGATTTTTTTTTCTTTTAAATAAACCTAGTAGTTTAGAAACTACATTCAGTTTGCTACAGATTCTATTCTTACATATTTTTGAAATAATATAGATAACTTATTCAAATTTTTATGTCAAGTTGCCTAACTCTAATTTTTCTGAATTTTTTGCCACTTAAGGACCTATTTTTTCCATGATGATCTTGCACATACCCTTAAACCAAAATTACTTCAAAATAGAAAATGTGCAGAGATAGGTCATATTCCAAGCTAAATCAAATCGTGAGAATGGAGGATTAACTTAATCTAATTTGTAGGAAAGTAAGAATCTAACATTTACTCAAATTCAAGATATAACTAATTGATAGAATTCAAATCTAATTTTTTAAACAAACTAATCCAATCCTCATTCGTCCAATCTAATGAGTAATAATTCTTGCTTTGCTCATATTCCATTAAGAACATAATCATTTATCAATGTTGAATTAACTATCTTATCTGCAATCTAATTAACTAGAAAGTGAACTGAAAGGGCTCTATTTAATTAACACAGTAATCAAAATAAAGATTTCAATGATAGATTTGAGATTTATTCTAACATTAAATTGATGAAACAATTTCAATTTAAAGCAAGGATGAAGATGAGCTATTTAACTAATAGGATCACCTTCCTTTGGAAGAGTGGGCCCTACTCTACCTTTGGAGTGATCTTAAAACAAATATGATCAACTTCTTCTTTTATTCCATAAAATTTTCCCAAAAAGAGATGAGAATACAAGGTTTTAGCGAAGAACTAAGAAATGAAAATTAGAAACTAATACAATCTACTAGACCGAAATAACTAGAGACTGGATATAAATTTCCTTATCTTATTTGAAAACAAGAGAAAGCGAGAAATTAAACTAAATCCAGTCTATTAAAGATATTTTGGAGTGCAGGGAAAATAATCATGGAGATCTCATGATCATCTTTAGTTGATGTCGAACAAAACTTTAGAGCTAGAATATGTGCTTAGCTGGAATTTTTGTTTGGTTGACAGGTAACTCGGTCGAAGATGTTGAGTTGTGAAAGGTTAGCTACCAATCTCATTTGAATGTGAAATGGTTAGCATTTTATCTATTATAGAAATGCTCTTCCAGTTATGTGCTAAATACACACAATCATGAAACAATCACACATTAAATACCATTAAATTATGTATTCATAGGAAATAAGCATTCATATAAAGCATTTATATTTTAAGTCTTCATACATAATTAAGCCTATAAATGAAGCATATAAAAGATAATATCATCAATTTTTAAACCAAACATAAAGTATCAAGTGTTAAATTTAGAAAATATATGAGGTCCTTGCAAGGTCTCATCAGTGAACTCAAAATTAGGACCCTGGTGGGGAGGAATGAACTGTCTCCTAGAACCCATATCTAGATGTCGATGGCTTCTTCTAACTACGTGCCCAAAATTATTGGACTAGGTTGTGAAACTCATAAAAGTGTCACAACGCTTAGTCTAGCAACCATCCAAACAAGAGAAGAATTTTTTTTGACAAAAGAATGAGGTAAAGGATAGTTCATGTTGAGTTCACCAAAATGTAGAGGGGGAAAAATGACACCCTCCCTCTCCCCTAAGGGTGATTTTTCCTCAACTTCCTCAAGGATCAATGCTCAAGTGAATGGGGTGCAAGGACAAAAGGAAGTTTTATATTTTCTATTTTATATGGATTTAGGGGATAAGAGTTTCAGAGATCAAAAGAAAAAGTTATAGAGGTCTTGTGAGAAAACTGACAGGATCTCGACCAAGGATGATAGTGTAACACATGAATTTCCCCACGACACACTATAGTCTCGTACGAACTAAAAGTAAAATTTGCTAGCAGAGATGACAATGAACTTACTAACTATTCAAAGACTAAAATCTGAAAGGTGTGTTAGACTAATAAACTAATAGAAATAACATAAATGAAAATAGAAAGCATGTAGTAAATGTAATGAAATAAAAATGACAAGATGAAAAGGAAGAGAAGAACTCACAAGAGGTCCACGAAATGAAGCCTCTCAAAATTCTCTAAATTCAAAAATTGCACACACAGAAATGGGAAAATTGTTGGGGCTCTTTTAGGGGCTTTCCTCAATCAAACCCCCATGTAGGTTTTTCCACCCCTATGGACAACCAGATAGATAGATAGAATATATAATATATAGGAAATCGATAGACAAGACAATAGAAAAGCTATAAAAATAACATGCTATCAAAATAAATGATAATATAGTGGGAAAAGATGTAGTTACCCTCCCCTTAGAAAGCTAGTGATGTTGAAAGAGAGTATGCAACACCCAATATGTGCCAAGAGAACCAAAGTGTGTAGAGATCCAAGATGTGATAGAGCTTGAGGGAATGAGAGAAAATGGTGTAGAAATGAGCTAGAATGAGAATAGAGTTGAAAGAATGAGAGAATGATTAAAGAGAGAGTGAATGGATGAGAGAATAGGAGGTTTGAATGGAGAAAAAGCGTATGCAAAAGAACATTTTTGGCACATCTACAAGCCATAGAGGTGTTATAATTTGTGGGTAGGTGGGAATTGTAGCATCCCAATGGCTATGTAGGTAGGAATATTCTAGGACGTCTATGTGTTGTGATAGTGTCCACAAAAAAAATTACTTAAACAACTAAAAATAAAGGGTTTAAGAGTGAAATTAAGGTTAGGAAGAGGAGGGATTGCATTATCAAATTTAATTATTCTGAAGGGGAGGTTATGGAATGTGAAATTGCATAGGATGCAATAATTTTCAACATTACAAAAAGTAGAAAACTAAGAAAATGAGGAGTATGCCATAGTAGAGGTTGTATTGTGAGATCTTTATTTTTTAAAGGTTCTCGATGAGTTTCTCCTGCATCACTTCACAAAGGTCAAATTCATTTCCCTCCACCACTATTTGATAAGTAGTGTGAATTGTCATTGTCGTGTTAGAGTCCTCTCTATTTGCATAATATATTTTGTATGTAATTCCCATGGTTGTGTACCACACCCCAAGGTTTGGATGGCTCGAACGCTTAGGCTATGCCTATCTAGTGTTGCATTAGTGAGATGATACACTACATAATTTTTTACCACTTTCTTTGTTGGTACTTCCCTGACCATGCTTTACTTCATTACCACATGAATTTCTTCCCTTGTGATGTGGTAGGGTTTTTCCAAGTTGATGAACTCATCATGGACTCTATTGAGGACTAGTCACACCCAATCATGCTCATCACAAAAAATTGAAAATTCCTTCCAGATATCAAGAATCTTCTTTCCTACTTCCTGAAATTGGGGTTGGTATATTCTTTGATTTGCATTTAGGAGGCTTAATATGAGCTTCTCAAACTTAGTATGATCAATTTTAATGATTGGCTCATAGATGTATTTCCTCACATCCTCTATGTAGAATAAATATACAAGGATACTTGAGAATGCCCTGTCCTTATCAAACTCCATTTCTTTAAATGGGTATTTCTTATACTTTGATCATGGCTTCTTTGTCACATTCACCAAGGTTGGGTTGCCATTATTTGTAATTGTGTGTCAGATGGTATCAGAGCTCAAATCACTTTTGTTATTTGGAAGGTTTTGAATGCAAAGTCAGTGGAGTGAAGCTATGAGGGGTTTAAATAAATTTGAGTTGATGGTCGTATTGATGTCATTTTATTGTTAGATTTCATAGGTTTTTCTAGCCATTTCAAGCTTTGGCCTACTAACGATTTGATTTTGTTTGTTTAGTAATATATGTTACATATGTTACAAGTTCTAGACTTTTTTCCTTTCAAAATTTATCATCTCATCCCTGTGGTAGGTGGTAGTGTTTAAGTTTGTTTCCATTCACATACCCTGTGATGTGATTGTTGTCTAATCTCTTTAATCTCATAGCTCCTTATTTTGCAATTTCATGAATAGAGTATGGTCCTAGCATCCTTACCTATTATTTTCCTTTCTTTTTGAATTTACTATCACATAGTAATACTAGGTCTCCTCTCTAAAAAGGTTTAGTGTGGAGGTTCTTGGCATGCCAGGACTTTTGTCTTTGCCACTCTACCTTATGATTGTATAATGCTATGAATCTCTCCTCATCTAGCTTTTCTAGTTCTTCTATCCTTTGTGCTAAGGATTCATCATCATTTAGTTGAAAGGTTAGTGTGGTATGCATATTTGAGATTATGAAGATTATTGGAACTACTACATTAGTTCCATAGACCAATTGAAATGGTGTAAACTTAGTGGTCCTCTTGTAAAATGTGTAGTAGGCCCAGATTACCACATGTATCTTAATGTCACAATCTAGCCTATTTCCTTCATATATTTTTGTAAGTGATGTCCCAATTATCTTATTCAGAGCCTCACTTGCTCCATTTGCTTGTGGGTTGTGTGGTGAGATCTTATTATCTGTGATCATGAAATTTTTCAAAATCTCTGCAATTACTTTATTAACAAAGTGCTTGCCTTGATCACTTACTATAGTCATTGGGCAACCATATCTGGTGATTATGTTTACATATAGGAATCTTGTGGAAATTTTTGTGGCACAATCCCTAGTGGGTTCTTCCTTTGCCCATTTTGTTAAATATTCAACCCCTGTAATGATGAATCTTGCTTTCAAGTGTTTAGCAGGTGGGTCAATTGGTCCTATAAAATATATCACCTATTTTTCAAATGGGATTTGTGATTAGAATAGTTTTAAGGGAATCTCATCTCTTGTGGTAGGTTTCCCTACCCTTTGAAATGTATCACAATTTCTTGTATATTCTTTGGAATCCATGTGTAGGGTTGGTTGCCATAGTCTAGCTAATTTAACCATTTTTTTTGTTGTTTCACTATAATTATGCCCCCTCCTATTCCTTCATGGGATTATTTCAAGATAGATTCTCTTTCATGTTTAAGCACAAATATTCTTATAATTTCATATCACCCTATGTGATGCAACTCTCTTATTAATTTTTATGGTAGAGACTTTCATAGAAGACATTCTTTAGCTGCAGTGAGAGATCTATGAGAAATTCACCTTTAGATAAGAGTTTATTAATGTCATGGAGTTACTTCAATATTAGGTTTATTCTAAATAGGAATGCATTAGGTAGATATTCTTACTAATCTTCTAGTTCCTCCCCTGTTTCTATCCTTGATAATTGATCTAATCCTTCATTGTATTTTCCAAGTTTGACCATTATCTTAAAATCAAATTCCTGAAATAATAGTGTCCATCGACATATTCTTTTATGAATTTGTAGTGGTATCTAGTGGTGGTAGTGTCATGAATAAAGTGATCTTCATAAGGTCTACCATCAAACTTTCTTTGCAAATGATATGACCTAGAAATGGGCCATATGGTACCACAAACATGTAATTCTTCAAATTTAGGGAAATCTGTATGCTTCAACATATATTTAACTTCATCCTAATTACTTGGATGTGATCTACCATCCAATCATCCAAATATACCTCTATAAAGTCATGTATAAAGTCTTTAAAATAATTTATCATGATCCTACTAAATATTGTAGGTGCATTCATTAATTTGAATGGCATCACTATGTACATGTAGGATCCCATTTTGTTGCAAATTTCTTTTCTGGTTGGTCTTCTTCACTTATTCTTACATGATAATATCCTAAAAAATCCATTAGTAAAGGAGTATATTTCTCTTCTTGCTATGGATTCCAAAATTTCTTCTGTGAATGGTATAGGAAAAGGGTCTTGGATTAGGCTTTATTCAATTTTCCAAAGTAAACAAAAACCCTTATTTCTCATGTCTTCTTATTTTGGATTAACATGAGACTAATCCACTCTACAACTTCTACGAGTTTGATTATCCAAAATTCCAACATTTTTTCTAATTTTTCTTTAGGTCTCTTCTTCATGTTGGGGTTTAGTTGTTAAGGTATTTTCCTTACCAATTTAGCTCCTTCTTTCAATTGTATTTTTATAGCTCCTACTTCCTCCTTTATGCCCTTTAAGTCTATAAATTTTTGCGACTTGCACCACTAGTCTGTCATCCCAATAATATCCTATCTTAGCCATTTTAGGATCTCCATCCTTAGCAGTGTTTTCTTATTTTAGTTTGATAAGTTGGTTATAATATTTTTAATTGGCCTCTATGGGAAATTATAATTCCCTTTCCCTTATTGAACTTCTATGTCTATGTTGTGGGAACCCTTAGCATCTTGCTCTGTTAAGTAACATCTTTTCTTGGATAGTGTGGTTTCTTTATTAATCCATTCTATGTATCTCCATATGCCTTCTGATTGTGGGGAAAATTTAAAGGTTTGTGGTACCACCATTTGCTAAATTCTTTTGGTTTGAATATTATCTCCTTCATTTTGATTAATGCAATATGTATGTATGTGTTTTCATTGTAGAAGGAGAAGATATGGTAAAATTCCTTTGTTAATTGTGTCCAATTATTGGTTTCTCCTCATCACTCTTGGTTGATGTACTAAGTCCGCACCACTGGTGTTAATGTCTAGTAGAATAATTGTATCAATATGATCATCATATTCATTTCTCTCTTTCCATGTGGTAGTATAAATGGTAAGGTGTTCTTTCAGTGGGATCTATCCATTATACTTTTATATTTCCTTATATTCTCCTTCCTTCGATAGATACCTTGTTTTGATTAAGATCTTGAATATTTTCCATTGTGTCAAATGTTATTTCTGTCCATTTTTCCAACATGCAATATTAAAAATGAGTGTATGTTTCAATATGTCTAGTCTTCTTTCCTTAGTTTAATTTTTTTCTATCTATGTGATAAATGATAGTAGGTCCCCAAATCTTGAGTATTTGGGAAATTTGATGTGAGATATTCTTGCAAAATGTGATTTTTATGATGAGTGTTTTCAGATATAGCTTTTATGTTGTCTTTTATTTTCCCATAGTTGTTTTGTAGTTCTTTATTTGTGAGAGTGATAGAATGTAGAGCATTCTCCAAGATCTTCCTAATCATAAATATTCTACGAAATTCAGTAATTCTCCAAGAATGGAGATCTGGTTCCTCTTGCATCCATGTGTCTAGCACTTCCTCACTATCTCTGCTATATGTGGTGCTTTCAATTTTAAATTCTCCTTCTAATTTTGGGTTTTCTAGATTGTCACTTAGAGGTGACCATGAAATTATATTTTTAATTAGCATCTGTGGGAGATTATAAGAGTGTTCTAGATTGTCTTGGGCATGGTGAATGATGGCTCAATCATCTTCTTCAAAATTTTCAAATGGTTGTTTCATGAGTTGAACCTTACCAATGTCAAGATTTTTTCTTTGGTTAATAATGTTGGGGTGTATACTAATTCTCAAGATCCTTCTATTTTGGACTAGGTAAATCATTTTTTTGATGTTCTAAAGATAGTTACTGATGAGATGCTAAAAATAAAGACGGAATTTGAGTATAGAATTACTGTCTTGGAAGATAAAATCTCTAAGCTCTATAAGAAGATTGAAAATGTGGTCAAATTCAGTTGGTATGCACTCAATAATAATGTTGAGGGTTTTCAATTCCTTAATGAAAAGGCTAGACTATGGAAAGGTGAATCTTTAGGTGTGTTGAAAGAAGTTGTTGGTTTGGTTGATCTCCTCAAAGAAATGAAGGGGGAGAAAAATGATAAGGGACCATGCACTTGCACATGAAACAAGACTAAAAAGAACTTGGGGGATTCTGTGAAGGAGGTAGCTGAGGTAATGAAAAATCACCAAAAGATCATAGCTCGTGATCTTGAAGCAACTAATATTTTGAAAAGTGTAATTTCCTGTTGGTTTTGTCCTATTTTTTGGTTGGTGTTTCGATTGCTTTTTGCCGATGGTTGGATTCTTGTTTTGTTTTGATTATCTTTTATAGCAATGGTCTCTTTTGTAAAGGGTTTTGGGTCCCCTTCAAAACTTGTTTTTCCTATAGTGAAAAACTGTAAAATTGTATATAGTTTTTATTTTTAGATTCATTATAGTCTTTTGGGTTTGTTTATTCTGTGTGTTTCATTTGGAGTTTTTCCTGGGGGAATATGAACTATTATGTTTGTGTTAGAAAATGATATCTCCTCTTTGTAGGAGTCTATAATTCCAATGGAATTTACAAACCATCTAAGTCATAGTAGGGAATTGAATGAATCAAATGTTTATTTTATTCCAAATACTTCAAAATCTACTATTTTTTTTACTCCCTTGATATTGACTTCCACCTGTTTCCATGTTACTAGGGTTTTCATTCCATTACCATCTACTAGACCGATGCTATATGGTGTTTTATATAGTTCTAGTTTTCCTATCTATTCCCACACTCATCTTGGTAGCATATTGATATCTGCTCCTAAATCCACCATGACATTGGTTATCTTCTTATGACTTATACTTATTATGATCATAATTGGGTGTGCTTTCCATTGTCTTTCTTCTTTGTTTATAGTTTTGATTTGTGGTGTCTTTTGTTGTTTGTTCTAATATTTACATTTTTTTTTTTTAGTTTATCCAATAGGTTAGATTGCTTATCCATTTTTATTAACTATTTAAGTATTCATATGTCTTGATTAGAAAAGTATTGGTTTGTTTCCACATTTTGTTGTTTTGTGACCACTTTCTTTGTTTCTTCCACTATTTGATCATGTTCTCTTCTAGTGGGGCGGAATGCCTCCTCATCTATATTGGTTTCATCTTATTTTGTGTCTCTTTATCATTTAAGGTATTGGTCCCTTGTCTTGTTATCACTATTGCTTTGTTGTGGTTAAGAACCTCTATGTCAGAGATACTAATCTCTACATTTTATTCCTTATAGTTTTCTTCATCTATCTCCTTTTGTTCTTTTGGTATGTTTCTTAGTAATCTTTCCCCTCTTGATGAATTTAGGTTTTGGAGCTTGTCACTCTTTGATTGCAGAGTTGTGTTTCTATAATAGGTATAGGCACTATCACAATTAAATACATTATGTTTAGTATTACTATAGAATCCATAGTGTTTCTTTCTACCCCCCAACATTCTATCATAAAGTGGCTTGGTTTATTGCATTTAAAACATGTGGCATCATTTTGTCTCCTCCATCCTCTTCCTCGACCTTTATCCCCATGGAATTGGCCTTTGTCAGTGTACATGTTTTGATTTGGTTGGTTTTGTATAGAATTGACATTTTTCTTGTTTTTCTATTGTGGTAGTTTATATCCATGATCCTATTAATATAGTGGCCTTTCTACAATTCCTTTAATGTATGCCAACTTCTGTTGGTCGCTATGCCTCTTTGCAATAGGATATTCACTTAATTGGAACAATTATCAAGGACTTCAATGTCATGATCATCCCACTCTCTACATGTATTGCAATAGATTGAGTTTATCTGTTTGGGTAGTGTTTGCAAGTATACTCATAATGCATTGGATTTCTTTTCTCCACTTTTATTTGGGCACTCATTTCTTATGTTTCCTTCTCTTCCATAGTAAATACACCTGATATTGGGTCTTGGTGCAAACATTTATTGCTTTGCCATTATGTCTTGTTGGAGTCTCAGTTGTTCCATCCCTAGTTTCAACTTTTCCAACTCCTTGTTCTCTTTTTCCATTACTTATTTTCACCAAGATTTGTTTTCAATTTAGCATGCAAATGTAACTACTTCCGAGTAGGTATTTAAATTTCTCCTATCCAAAGTTATTCTAATTTATTGTATCACTCCAGAGATAAACTATCCAATTTTTTTTTGTCACTAAATGGTTCTTCTAGTATTTTGTAAAATTCTTTGAATCTTTTATCAATTTCTTTTATTATTTTGTCCTCATTTTGTGTCAATTCCCAAAGTTCACTAACTCCTTCTATAGGCAGGTTTGGGGTAGCAAAATTGGCTAGGAAAACTTGTTTCACTATTTCCAAATCTTTGTCACTGTCAGGGTAATTTTTATGGTACCATTTAAGGGTATTTTCATGGATTGATCCAATGAAATAAAATAACTTTGTATCATCTCTTGTTATATGTTGCCTTTTCCACATAGATTCTAGGATAAACACATGTTTTGTTGCTTCATTTGTATCTTTTCCAAACATAAGCAATTTCCTAGGAGTGTTCATATTTGGTTCTTCTTTTGATTCATTTTTTATGTAACCTATGTCAATATTGTATTAATTAATTTTTCTATGTTGTTTTCCTCTCCTTATTCTCCTATGAATTTTTCTTCTAAGTTGTGTTCTACTTCTTTCACTAAAATCCTTCTTGATTTTAACGACATTAAGCTGTTGGATTTCAGTTGTTTTTGGTTTGTCCTTGATGCCAAAAGTGGTTTGCTGATATGAATGTGATGATATGATTTGTGGATGTTGACATGCTGCATTCTTAGCTTGTTTTGATACATGATGATTACAGTTGGCTCACATGGTGATTCACATGGCTCATGGCTGGCACATGATGTTGGTTCACATGGTGATTTACAATGTTCATGGCATGCATTTTCAAATTTCAGGTATATGGCATAGTTATTCAGGTATATATGATTCATTACAAAGTCTCTAGTATATTCAACTTGATCACTCTTAGATTATTAAGTTAAGCTTGACGTATTTTCAGTTTGGTTATATGAAGGCTTATATTTTTTGTATACTCTAAGTTGATCTTAGTCTTCCTTGTTACATTTTAATGTGATTGATTATTCATATTTTCTTTGTGGCAATTGCTATTACATATGGTCATGGCATATGGATTTGGCAATATAATTGTGTCAATGGTTTATATTGTGAACTTGTCATATGGATCGATCTCATTGCATTTCATATATTAAAGGAAGATGACTTTATTAAAAGTCATATGGTAGTGAATTTAATAAGGTTTCAGCCTTTAAATAAATCACATTAATCATGTGATGGCTAGCGAATACATGAAGTATCGGGCAGGTCTATATGGTTAGTTTTTTTTTTGCTTGATCACAATTCATAGCATTTGACTTTGTGGCAATAATATTGTTTTGCTGAATATTGTTGTATTGTCAATATTCAACATATGAATTTGGGAAGGTATTTATACCATGCAGATTACAAGTTTTAAACTTGTATATATTCTCTTCATCAATATTTATTGTGTAAATGCTTCATGGTTTACAATGTTTTGAGCAACTTGAATAGTCACATTGTATGTGACATCGACATTAAAGAAATTTTTGTTTTGAATAAGAAGCTTTGATTGTCGGTATCTTAAAGGTTTTGTTTGGTAATAAGGTATCAATATTTCCATAATGATTTGAGCCTAATGTTTATATCAGGCTGCATGGGGACTCGGTATTCATGTGACTTCACTTCACTTGTTAGTGACTTGGCATTGGCAGTGATCTGTTGGTTATGATGGGGAATGATTTTGTTGGCATTGAAGAATTGACATCAGATTTAAAAAAATAATAATGGTTTGTTAATTATTGTGTTTTTGATTTGTTCCGGACTTCAAAACATCATTATGTTTGATAAATTCTTCAACAGACTTGAAAGAAAGAATTTCAGGGCAATATTATTTTGAAGGGTTTGGAACCCTAGCTACCATAGATGATTTGCTAAGCTGCAATGCAACTCTTGAAGCTTTCACAACTGACACTAAGAGAATATGGCAGAGAGCATGGATAGTTTTACTAGTTTTTTTGGGTTTGATTAAATGGCGGTAAGAACGATTTTTCTAGTTTGATAACTATCAATGGTTAAGAGCTTGAATGTGGAAGTTAGTCACAAGAGATTCGATGGCATCTTTCCAGCTAGGTCATTATGAACTCCTTGACAATTCATCATGTTTTTTCATTCAATTTTTTCCATCATGACTAGGTATTGAAAAATATATGGTTTTGTGGTTTTGATTAAAAGTTTTTGGATCATTCTGTTCGGGCATCTTAAGAGTTAAGTATTATTATTTTTTTTTTTGATTAAAAACCCATTAGGGTGTTTGGAATCTCATCTTGAAAGGAAACATATTATATATTATTTTTGTTGAGGGTTTAATAAAGGTTGTTAAGAGAGATAATTTAGGGTTTCTCATTCAAACCCTAACCCGAGTTGATTTAAAATTATTCAAACTACATACAAAGATTATAATTTATAGGGTAATGGAGTTGGTTCTCCTATATATTATGGGGTTGGCGCTCCTGTATTTTGTGGAGTTGGTGCTCCTGTATATTGTGGGGTTGGTGCTCCTGTATTTTGTGGAGTTGGTGCTCCTATATTTTTGTGGAGTTGGTGCTCTAAGTGAATAAAGGAAAGATTTTTCAAGTGGTTTTTTATTCCCTAAGAGGGTTTTTCCACTCAGGACAAATTTTGGTGTTATGTGATATTTCTATGTGTGAATGGTTTATTTGCTTGATTACAATATTGTCATTTGTTGCATAAAAAAAATTGTTGATGTCAGTCATTCATTTCTACCATCAAAGAATCTTGCCTAAAAGGTTTAGTTATAATCTTTGATATATGTGTAAAGTTTATCAAGCCAGTCTTAGTTAATAAAATTTTTATCTGATTTGTAATGCGTATAATATTGTTTGAGTTCAAGTGAATTCTATTCTTCAATAGTCATTTGATATTCTGGTTTAAAAGTTTAAAATTTTGTGACTTTCTTGAATCACTAATTCACCCCCCTCTGTCAATGATTTTGTCTTCCAACAAGTGGTATCAGAGAATAGGGTCCTCATATAGGTCTAATCAACCTTGGATTGATTCTGGTTTTTGGGAGTTGGTCAAATGTGTCACAAACTATGTGTTTTGGAAAATCAGAATGGAAATATATCTGATCTCAATTGCTATTAATGTATAGAGCTACATCCTTGCATAAGTCCAACCAAGTTCTTGATAAGAGGATTACTATGGGTAAGTGCAAAAGAAACAAAAGTTAGAAGAAAAACACTAGTGTCAAGTCTAGTGAAGTTTTGTCTCAAGCAATACCCCTACCAGATAATACTAAATGTGATCCTATAGTTGGTGAAGAAGGAGATCAATTAGTAAGTGAAAAGGAATATGAAAGTGATGATTTTGAGGTTGATTTGGAAGAAGAACTGATTGCTTCCTTAGATGAATTTAAGAGGCTTAGAAAGGAAAATCAAGATCTCAAGGTACGCTTATAAGAAAGTGTTAATGTCAATAAAGTTGTAATACAAAATCATAATGATGATAAAAAGATTATTGAATTTTTGAAATCCCAAATGGTTGATAGAAAAAGGACTGAAGAGAGATTGGAAGTCGTTAAAATACAAGGATGAATTGTGTAATAAACTAGAAAATGAGGTCACTTCATTGAAGAAAAGTTCAAATAATGATTCCTTGTTAAAAGAACTAACTCTTAAAGATGACATGATTATGAGTTAGAAAATTGAAATTGAAGAATGTAAAAAGATAGTAGATGTTGTAAGGTATGATTTGGAGGTTAAAAATATTGAATGCCTAAAATTTGAAGGAGAATTAATTACATTACGAAAAGAGCTTCAAAGTGTCAAGGTTCAATTAGGTAAAATTCAGAAATTTGATCGTAGTACTAATCTATTGAATGAGATTATTGGTGGACAAAAGAATTCAAAGGATCCTATAGGAGTGGGATATGAGGTTGGACAAAGATCTGTAGAAGAATATAAACATGAGACAATGTTTGCTACTATAGATGGAAAGAGGTTTATAGTCAAGCAAACACCAAGAATAAAGGTTGATCTCGGTCACCATATTACTACTACTCAGACAAAAGATAAATATGTTGATGAAAGGATAAAAATACCATCAATACCTCCATTTATCAGGTATAATCACTTTCCTCCATTTATCAGGTATAATCACTCTCAATTTCATGGCTATTGCTATTGTTGTTATGCTTATGGTCATAAAGCAAAAAATTGTACAAGAAATTGTAGGAGGTATGGAAGATATGATAAGAGAAGTTTTGGAATGTCAAGAAAGTAAGATTTATTTACTCCTCAAATTGGTTATAATATCACATGATTCAAGTGTCATAAACTTGGGCATAAGGCACAATAGTGTAGGAGTAAGTTGAAGGCATCATTTAAAAATAACAATATAGATGCATTGACCAAGAAAAAGAAAGGGCCCATACAAGTTTGGAGGAGAAAACAAGACCTAGGAAATGAAAATACTAAACTAGCACATAATGCACAAAAGAGATCAACTATTGCCTAAAAGGTCAACATGAGGTAAGGGGGAGTTGGTTATTGTATTACTCTTCAAATTCTTAGAGAAATTTTGAAGGTGTGCAAAATAATGCTTGTATTACAATGACAGTTCTCTATGATGTTGCAAATGTTGCTAACTTTAATGATGGATTAAGTTGATTTGCAATAGAAATTTCTGTTTTATAGAGAACATGTGACAAAATTTATGCATATGCAAACCTTTGAGTGATGGTGCAGTCTTTATGGGTGAATGATTCTTTGAGAAAAAAACTTATCTCTTTGTATTTTTTTTCAATAATCAAGGTGTGAGCTATATGTTTTATGGATTTGATGACTTGAAGTAAGCCTTTATATCTGAAACAGTGTGGAGACTGTAAAATATTTGTGCATCTAAGATCTTGAACATTTCACAAGTTACTGTAACAGTGATTGGCTCTTACAAAGGGAAAAACATGTGTTCAGGATTGTCGTGGTTTCTATGTCATTGTTTTACAATGTGAGCATTTGTTTCTCTTGATAGTTTGTATCTTGTACACACGATATCTTCCACTGAGAATAATGGTCATTGGTCACAATGAACAAACAAGGACTGTGAGGTCTTGAAAGCAAGCATAACATAACAATTAGTGGTGGTACAGGGTATTTGTTTGAGTGATATCAATAAAATCATTCTTGGATCTTAACATAAGATGTCTAAGCACTGTGATTTCTTGATGTGCATACCATTCTATCTTTATTTTTCTTCATATAAAGAGTTTGTGATATAGGTTATCTATGCTTGGAGTCTTCATGATAGAAGTGACAAGGGGTTGCAGACTTAATAATGTGATTGGTGATAGAACATTGCACTCTTGGATAGTGATCTTACTTAGTTTCACAGTGTTATCTTGAAAAAATTTAGTTGCAAATATTTGGTACCATGAGTATGATCACAATGAGATCTAGTGTTAGTGGCATATGATTCTTGTGACAGTGATTTAATCATTACATTCATGATAGTTATTTGTTGCAAGAACTTCTTGTATGGAGATCTTATGTGGAATGTGTGGTTGCAAGAGGTACAAGGTATTTCTGGTGCAAAGGTTAGATAAGATAAAGATACTTTGTGACAATCAAGGTTTACTGGTGATCTCTATCTGCACTTGCCATTAAAGTATGGTTCATAAGAGGACAATACTTTATGCTAATAGTGGTATGGATAATACTCTCTTACATGACACAGATGGAGATTTGAATATATTGACTCATGGGTGAGTTTGCAGATGACAATATTGATTAATATTCCTACTACTGTTTCAGTGATATTTGATTGAGGATTTATATGACAGTGTGACATGACTACTTGTTAGAGCTTTTGGTCCTAACATTGGCGGTCATTGATAGTTGCTAAAGTTTTGTGGTCTAAATGCCTTAATCTTTTGATATTGTTGACAAAGGTAATCATCCAATTTGGAAGGCAGTGAATGAATCTCTGCTTTAAGGATTGTTTTTGCATGACAGTGGTGAAATAGTTTGGTATCTCCCTTTTATTCTTTGGCATCAAAGAAGATGGTACAAGAGACAAGATCTCGGTTATCTCAATTTTTTTCTTTCTAGAGATGCAATTTCTAATTGACATGTTGTTGTCATGAATCCGATATATTTCTTGCTAAATATCATGAGTGGTACATTTTTATTATTATCTGACTTTTTTATGCTTTCATATTGCCATAAGTTGTTCTCATGGTTGAGATAGTACACAAGAACATAGATATGCTTTAATAGTTTTTATGTAAATGTTCACGTCATAATTGAATCTTAGGGTGTCAAGGATGGTGATTTCGAGGATGAATGTATGATAATTGAAGGTTGTTGTAGTAAAGGAACACAAATCTTATGATTATGCCTTTCCTGAGATGCATATCAATCAAAAGAATCAATTTATGTTAAAAAGTGGTGTAGTGATGATGTCATGAGTAGGTGCAATTTTAATGTTTTTGCAGATATTGAAGCAATAGTGGAGAAACTTGCTTTGCTTAGTAAAATGATAATAAAGAATGCATAAAAGTCTAATGTGCTTGATGAATTTCTATGGTATAATTTATGTATCAAAAGTTTGATATATTTTTATTGGCAATGTCTATGGTGGTTCTTTATAGTTCACAAACTGAGATATTTGACAGCTCAAAATTACTTGTTTTTACATTGGTTCTAAAAGATAGTAGTCAGGGTTGTTGATGATCTAGAGATGGTTCTAGTATCAAATGATCCAATGTGAAAGTGATAGCTTCATGATGTTATTGATTCAATGTTTTTCACAATGTGCATGGCCAGAGGATCTAGGTGTGAGATTGATGTTCTTGGATAGAGGTGTGATAGAGTTTGTTGATGGTGTTTTCTGCACAACAACTCAGACAAGATACAAGTATCCTCTCTCTCTTGAAAGGGAAATCTCTATCAACAATCCTCAAGAGATAACCCCAAGGTCTCTAATGTTAGGTCTTGACAATGCATAAACAACTTAGATAATATGTGAAAATGCCGGTAATCACAAGGGGCCTTACAAATGAACAATGCTGGAAGAATAATTTCATCAAATGCAACAATATGGTGATGCTTTTAATTCTAAAACTAACCTAGATTCAAAATAAACAGCAAAAGAGATAAGGGTTTCAAAGAGATTTCTAAGACTAAAACCTAAGATCAATCACAACAATGATGAATGTTGCAGATGGACATATCCCTAATGAAACCAATCTCTATTTGATCAAGGACAAGCCTACAACTCCACAAAAATGGTGCAATCTTCTAAGGAAACTAAAGATTTTCAGACTTTGAACATTCATTCACATACCCAATAATTGACACAATCTAAACAAGCATCCACAGTTGAACTTAGCCCAAAATAAGGCCCAGACTAACTTTACACAACTTACAATCAACAAATCGCTAAAAGTATGAACCAGAGATTGATCAACATCATTAACATTTTACCATTATTGCAAAAGAATTGAAATCTAACATCTAACATTGAGAATTGAGAACAAGAAACCATAAACCGTCAAAGATAAATACAAAGTTTTCCAAATCAACAACTCAGTTGCATTACTTCTCCAGTATTACATAATAATTTCAAGTCTCTCCTCTCCTACTGCTACTGACTTTTCTAACTTAGCCAATTATGGATTTTACAACCTCAAACCAGTGATTCTAACCTAGCCTAACCCTTTTGCAAATGAGAAGGCACTAGATTTTTATAGAAAATTACATTTTGAATCAATGGCCAGGATTTAATTCATCCAATGGCTGCAATTGCACTTCTAGAAGCATCAAGCTGTTACATTTAATTTGGGAGCTCATGGTACCTCATCATCCAATTTCATAAAAGCAGTTACATCATGGAACAATGAGAAAACAATATTATGCTAGTTTTTCATTAATGAAAATTCTGATTGGATGATGAAATCAACTTCACATGTCTTCCAAAAACTGCTTCCAGCTGTAGACAGTTTGGTCATGGATTCTTATGCAGCCCCACTTTGAATATTTGAATTGAACTCTTCTAGATTTCCCTTTTGGCACGGATCCATATGCAAGTCCCCCTTTTGATTCATTTAATCTTGAAAAATAAATACAATCATTAGTATCTCACATGTTAAAAATCCAATCCAAATTAAATTTGAATAAAATTTTGGCCTTTTAAAAAAACTTAGATTTTTTTATGGAAACTTTCCATTTTTGGATTTTTTTCCATTTTTCCATTTTATTTTTTCCATTTTTCTCCATCTCAAGAATTTCATTTTCGAACATTTTAAAATTTCAAGAAAAATTCCATTTCGAAAAAATTCATTTTGAAAAAATTTCATTTTTGAAAAAATTTCATTTGGAAAAAATTCCATTTTTGAAAATTTTTGGATTTTGAGGGGGTCTTGGAAATTTTGGGATTTTGAAGGGTCTTGGAAATTTTAGGGATTTCCATCAGATGGAAATACTCAAATTTCCTACAAGGTCAAAATCCCTTAAACCTCATAACTTTTTTTCTACAAGGAATTTTCAAAAAATTCAAAAAGCAACTCGGCCTAATTTTTCGTCCTCTACCATGAGTGCAAAAATGAAAAATTTTCATTTTTGGAAAATTTTCGAGATTTTGAAGGGGCTCTTGGAAATTTCCAAAAATGGAAATTTTGGGGATTTCCATTAGGGACGGAAATACTCGAATTCCCTGTAGGGTCAAAATCCCCTAAACTCCATAACTTTTTTTCTAGAAGGAATTTTCAAAAAATTCAAAAAGCAGCCCGGCCTAATTTTTCATCCTCTATCCACAGGTGCAAAAAATATTTACATATAACATTGAAAATTCACTTAAAAATCCCCATTTTCAAATTCCAAGATAGGCGAATTTCCCTAAGAGCCTCAAAATATTGTCCTCATCAAACCCAGTCTAGACCTAATCCTAAAATAACCTCCCAAGAAGAGAAAAACCAAAATTTGACCAAGTCAAGAGGTAGAGATGCAAAAGAAAAAAGAGGGTTCCCGCCTTCGATGGGGCGTGTGTGTGAAAATTGCACAACAGAGTTCTATTGGTTCTTGGTACAAAATAGTAGCGGGGGAGCTTGTATTTATATCTTTCATTCACAACTCTTTTGCATAGTTGATTTACTGCTATATTTCTCTACTTGCAACATATTATTGTGTTGGATAATTGGTTTGCTTCTCAATTGTTTTCATGGCATCTCACATTCTCCTATTTCATCCTTTGTCTTTGAGGAAAAAAGGGGGAGAGATGCTATGTGTTTTTCCATCAAGGACAAAGGGGGAGTTTATTGGCTCTCAGTTGTTTTTGGTTTGTCCTTGATGTCAAAAGTGGTATGTTGATATGAATGTGATGATATGCTTTGTGGATGTTGACATGATGCATTCTCAGGTTGTTTTGATACATGATGATTATGGTTGGCTCACATGGTGATTCACATGGTTCATGGCTGGCACATGATGTTGGTTCACATGGTGATTTATAATGTTCATGGCGTGCATTTTCAAATTTCAGGTATATGGCATGGTTATTCAAGTATATATGATTCATTACAAAGTCTCTAGTATATTCAACTTGATCACTTTTAGATTATTAGGTTGTGCTTGGCGTATTTTTAGTTTGGTTATATGAAGGCTCAAATTGTTTGTATACTCTAAGGTGATCTTAGTCTTCCTTGTTACATTTTAATGTGATTGATTATGCATATTTTCTTTGTGGCAATTTCTATTACATATCATCATGGCATATGGATTTGGTAATATAATTGTGTCAATGGTTTATATTGTGAACTTGGCATATGGATCGATCTCATTACATTTCATATTATTAAAGGAAGATGACTTTATTAAAATTCATATGGTAGTGACTTTAATAAGGTTTTGGGCTTTAAATAAATCACATTAATCATGTGATGGCTGGCGAATACAGGAAGTATCGAGCAGGTCTAAATGGTTTTTTTTTTTTTGCTTGATCACAATTCATAGCATTTGACTTTGTGGCAACAATATTGTTTTGCTTAATATTGTCGTATTGTCAATATTTGGCATATGAATTTGGAAAGGTATTTATACCATGTAGATTACAAGTTTTAAACTTGTATATATATTCTCTTCATTGGTATTTAGTGTGCAAATGCTTCATGGTTTACAATGTTTTGAGCAACTTGAATAGTCACATTGTATGTGACATCAACATTAAAGAAGTTTTTGTTTTGAATAAGAAGCTTTGATTGTCGGTATCTTAAAGGTTTTGTTTGGTAATAAGGTATCAATATTTCCATAATGATTTGAGCCTAATTTTTATATCAGGTTGCATGGGGACTCAATATTCATGTGACTTCACTTCATTTGTTAGTGACTTGGCATTGACAGTGATCTGTTGGTTATGATGTGGAATGATTTTGTCTGCATTGAAGACTTGACATCGGATTTAAAAGCATAATAATGGTTTATTAATTATGGTGTTTTTGATTTGTTTCGGACTTCAAAACATCATTACGTTTGATAAAGTCTTCGACAAACTTGAAATAAATAATTTTAGGGCAATATTATTTTGAAGGGTTTGGAACCCTGGCCACCATGGATGATTTTCTCAGCTGCAATGCAGCTCTTGAAGCTTTCACAACTAACACTAAGAGAATATGGCAAAGAGCATGGATAGTTTTACTAGATTTTTTTTGGTTTGATTAAATGACAATAAGAACGGTTTTCTGGTTTGATAACTATCAATGGTTTAGAGCTCGAATGTAGAAGTTAGTTAGAAGAGATTCAATGGCATCTTTCCAACTGGGCCGTTATGAAATCCTTGGCAGGTCATCATGTTTTTTCATTCATTTTTTTCCATCATGGCCAGGTACTGAAAACTATATGTGGTTTTGTGGTTTTGATTAAAAGTTTTTGGATTATTCTGTTCGGGCATCTTAAGAGTTAAGTATTATTATTATTTTTGGTTTAAAAACCCATTAGGGTGTTTGGAATCTCATCTTGAAAGGCAACAAATTATATATTTTTTTGGTTGAGGGTTTAATAAAGTTTGTTAAGAGATATTATTTAGGGTTTCTCATTTGAACCCTAACCCGAGTTGATTTACAATTATTCAAATTGCATATAGAGATTATTATTTCCAGATGTTTGATACAAAAGATATATTACATTTAAAATCTTTGTTGTGATTCTTAGATTATTACATTTCTTGAAAATGTTGTCTTTTTCATACAACATTCTTCAATGTACTTAATGAGGATATTCATAGTCTTCTATTGACAGTCTAGGACTGCAAGTTGCACTTTTAGAGTATTGATAGAACACTATCATTATTATTATGCATTGTAATGGAGTTGGTGCTCCTGTATATTGTGGGGTTGGTGCTCCTATATTTTTTGGAGTTGGTGCTCCTATATTGTGGGGTTGGTGCTCCTGTATTTTTTGGAGTTGGTGCTCCTATATTTTTGTGGAGTTGGTGCTCCAGAATGAGAAAGATTTGGTGCTCTAAGTGAATAAAGGAAATATTTTTTCAGTGGGTTTTTATTCCCCAAGAGGGATTTTCCACTTAGGACAAATTTTGGTGTTATGTGATGTTTCTATGTGTGAATGGTTTATTCTCTTGATTACAATTTTGTCATTAGTTGCATAAAAAAAATTGTTGATGTCAATCATTCATTTATGCCATCAAAGCATCTTACATAAAAGGTTTAGTTCTAAGCTCTAATCTGTGTAAATTTTATCAAGCCAGTCTTAGTTAATAAAATGTTTATCAGATTTGTAATGCATATAATATTGTTTGAGTTCAAGTGAAGTTTGTTCTTCAATAGTCATTTGATATTTTGGTTTAAAAGTTTAAAAGTTTGTGACTTTCTTGAATCACTAATTCACCCCCTATCTCAGTGATTCTATCTTCCAACATAATGGTGACTCGTGGTTCAAGGGTTGTGTGCATTCAAATAGTATTTTCATCATTGGAGATATCCATTTGTTAGTAAGCATCAGTTGGGTATTTGATGATATCATTTTATTAGAGATTGTTAAATTCATAGAATTTTCCTTATTTTCTATCACATCTTCTCCTCTTATCTTCAAGACACTTTTGGTTACTAACTCATCCAATTAATTGGCATAAAATGTCATATTTTAAAGGTTTTGTATAGGGGTTTCCACTAATAAAAATCCTCATTTATCCTTAATCGAGTATTTGTCCAATATGGATGAGCATTTGGTGCTTTACTTAGAGGTGTCATGATTATTACTACTGTTTATTCCATTTCCTTTTTGGTATTCCCATAGTCTTCAATCTCTCCTTCAATATTTTAGATACTTTAGTTTATTTTGTCCATGCTAGAACCTAGTTGCAAAATCCTTTTTCTTTAATCTCCAATAACACCCTCAATGGTGCACTCTTCTTCCTCTTCCAATAGTACCCATAGTGACATGCTTAACAACACCCTTGATAGCACGCTCAACTTCTTTGTTTCTATTTCCTTCCGCAGACTCTAAGTATTACTCTTTTATCCTCTTTCCTGCTTCTTCCATTCTTCTATGGTATATTTCCTATCATTCTTGAATTTTTTCCAACCTCCTCTCTTCCACATTTATTTCCATTCCCTACTTAATACTTTCAATTACCTCCACTTTTCTTTTGTTATCTCCTTTTCCCATGGGTTTTCTTGGTCTAGATTTTCATTAATCCATATATATCCCATGGGTAGTTTAAATTTTGAATAGTTACATATTTTTAGGGATCTTTAAGATTCCACCCCTTTCCTATTGTTATCCCTTAAGTTCTTAACCCCTCTCACAAAGGCAGTACTTAAGAGAAGTTTCAATATAAAATTATCCCTTTGTTATTGTTATATTTTTCTGTCACTACTACTTTAGATTCTTACTCTGGATTTTTTCACTGTCCTCTCTAGGGTCCCAATAATGAAGCCAAAGTTGGAAAGAGGTAATGAGGATTAGAGTCCATATATTTGTACCTTGGAATCCCTTATATAGTAATTTTATACCCTAGGGGATATAGTGGTATAAAATAGTAAGTGTGGTAGGAAACTAGATCTAACAATAAGTCATCTATAACTTAAACATAAACAACAATCATCCATAACACCTATATCTATTGAATCCTTATAAATCCTTATATTTATATTCAGATAATCATTTCATGAGTAAATTTTAGTCTCTGCTTTATGTTACAGTCTTGTTCTTAATTCCTATATTCTTCAACATCTTTCTACTCTATTATCTATTGCATACATATATTCGATGCCTAGTCTCTTATAGAGATGTGAACTTTATAGAGAACCCCTTAATATATCTTCCTTGTTATTTCCTATATAAAGTGTGTTGGAAGGATGAAGAACATCTCATTTTGTTGTTTTGTGTTGTCATTGATGTCACCATGATATATGAGTTGCAACTGCAAGATTAAGTCTTAATTTGATCTGGAATTTTAGACTAGTATTTGAACCGATATGCAACTTACATCCTCCGATATTTTGGTCCACAATATTTTGTTGTTGATTGTTGTTGCTTGCAGTTTTGGGAGATGGTGTATGAATGTTGGGAGCACGTACATTCAAAATCTCATGTATTTAGATGCCCATATGGTGTATTGGCATTATTTTATTGTTGCAATTTTGTTATTAGGTCTAACTTTGGTCGACCTAATGGATATATGATATAATGGTGAACTAATTTTTTTATGCCGATATATGTGTCACCTATCTTAGGTTCATGCCAACACGATGTAGTGTGTTGAGCATTTGAATTATTTTTGGAAATATTTTTTAAAATATTGAAGCCAACAGTTGGTATCTTTGATCAATAAAAGATGCATCTAATTAGGCCGACCTAATTGATGCTTGCGGATGGATTAGGTATATATATTGGAAAGTTTTAAAGATGAAGTAGTGATTGTGAATGCAAATGTGAAGAAGTGTGAATATGATGAAGTGTGTCAAGTCAGTTTATTGAGCTTCATAGGAACTGAATCAACACTTGTTAGGTGTACATTATCAGTTCATTTTCTAGTTGTAAGCCATTTTGTCATTGTAGCTCTATAGGCAGTGAGCCTCTTATTTTGGACAGTGAGTCCTAGTAGTGAGCCACCCCATTTTGTAATATCTTATGATCAGTTATACTATATTGTGAGCTATCACTCACCATGGTTTTTCCCATTTTTGTTTTTCCAAGTAAAAAATATTGGTGTTCATGTGTTTTGTGATTTCATGTTCTGTTAATGCTCTTGTTTATCTTTGTTGTTATATGTATTAGAATAATTGGATGGTATTTGTTTAGAAAGTTTAAAGATATTGATTCACCCCCCCCTCAATATCTTGGATATTCAAAAATTGGTATTAGAGCTTGGTTCCTTCGGAGAAGCCTAATAGCTTGAGGAAGATCTTGAAGATGGAACAAATGAATGATAAAGAAGAGCTCCGGGACACACTTGAGGATCTTGACAAAGGTGGCTTGGGAATGGAAGGAGGTGAAAACTCTAAGGATAATTAGAAGACTCAGAATAAAGGAAAGTAGAAAGGAAATTCAAGGAACTTTTCTAGGAGACCACCTATGAGACAAACTAATGCACAAAGGTATCCATCTTTTAATGGTGTTTTTTTTTCATGTAACAAATTTGGTCATAGGGAAACAGAGTGTAGAAGTAGGATGAATATGTTTCCTAGTTCCTTCTCTGGTCAATGTTTTGCATGCAAAACAATTGGACATAGGGCTAGCGAATGCATAACTCAGATAATGAATTGGTCTAATGGAGGAAGAATAAATCAATCCTTTAATGGTTACTGCTATACATGTAATAAATTTGGACACAAAGCTAATTAGTGTAGGTCAAGGATTAGTGGAGGATAATCTAATTAGAAAAATGTTGTCTGCTACAATTGCAACAAACCAGGACATATCTCAAGAGTTTGCAGAAGTAAAAAGGTTAAGCAGACTTATCCGGTAGAAAATAATGAACCAGTGAATAAAGTCAAAAAGAATGAGATTAAGCAAGAGATGAATAAGATTTGGAGGAAGAAATAAGATCCTAACATGATAGATGCATTTGTTTCCTCATCTGGTATAGACAATTCCTCCGAGATTTAGACCTAGTAGGGTCTAAGGGGGAGCTTTAATAGAAAATGACTTGAACCCCCCTGATGTTTGGCATTTTTGTCTTTGGCATGAGGATATGTTGTAAGAAATGGTTAGTTAGAGTTTATGCAAGTGGAACCAGAAAAAATGTGAAGGCATGATAATTTGCAGAGCAAATTAGGGTTTCTTTGAATAGAGAAGAAGAGTTTTTAACAGTTTTTTGAAATCTATCGCATTTAATGCGAATTAGGGTAGATTGTTGTTTTATAAAGTGAATGTGTAAGGGAATTTCATCACTTGTGTGTTTGAAGAGATTGAAGAGAATTTTGGAGCATTCTTGAGGTGATATGGAGTTTGAGTTGTGCAAACCCTAGTTCTGGTTCTTTGTGAAGAAAAAGGTATTCTACTTTTCTATGTAGTTGTGATTTTGTGTAAATCATCTTTTTAAATTATTTGAGTTCAAAATTGTGAAGAATGGCAATCCCTATAATCATTAAAGTGTTAGAAAGACCTAGACCATCATATAGGAAATATTTTATGAAGGTTTTCGAAGACAACCCTATGGGCAACTTCTCATCAATCCCTCATGGGGTTATGCTGACCAAGGACACAAGAATGTACATCCGAGTAAAAATAGATGAATTCAATCACAACAAATTGATAGATATTTGGAAAAATGAGCTCACTAGAGATAATTTCTTGGTGAAACTTGAATACTCAAACCTTATTGCAAAGAGATTGGACAGATGGAACTACTTTCCTAATTTCAGTTCTGTAGTTGATGATAGATATGTGAAAATTGTGCTCAACAGAATACATGATCAATTCCTATGGACTGATCAACCTCATCTGATAACTATGGAAGCAATTAGGGTTTTTATTGGACTTTGTGAAACCAAACCATTACCCATGATGAAAGTCATAAAGAATGAAGTGGTGATGGATCTTATTGGTGCTGAATATGACAAGAGAGCTCTTACAACAAAGTCGATCACTAATCTTGCTGTGAAGTATGCTACTATGATGATTGGTCATAAAATTTACTTCACCAACAGAGATAAATATGTTTCTACCACATCTATTTATAATGGTTTAGATATGGTAGTCAATGGTGTAGACTATGACTTGTGTGAACTTCTTTGACAATAGTTGCTTGAGAATTTAAGGATGACCAAAGAAAAGAAGTATGCATTTAAATTTGGTTGTTTGATTATGTGTCTATTATTCTATTTTTTGAAGAGACTTCCTAGAAGGGATGATATGGTATTCTGGGATACATCCAGAATAGTGGCACATCAAATTTTTGATCACTTACATAACTAGGTGATTTGAAGAACAAAGATAATGCTCTAACAACATTCTTTGATGTATTCAAGAGAAACATGAATGCGAGAGAGGATTTTGAGGAAGGTTGTTGAAAAATATAGAAATGATATCATATTCCATGTTTCCACTAATGAATGCATGATTGAAGTAGTTGAACCATGGACCATATGGTTCAACCATTGGGTTATGAAGTCATAGAAGATGAAGTCGAGGGTTATGTATAGATGTTGCTGAAAATTTTGAAGGATGCCAATGAGCCTAGTTGGCACTTATGCTAAAAAATTTATGGAGATCCACATAGAGAACAAGAAGCCAATAGTAAGAAAGAATGTGGAAAAGAAGCTTAGAGAATCTGGTTTCACTGATGAGGAGATTGTGCTAGGAAAGGCTAAGAGAGTGTAGATGGAGGGAGAATCATCAAGTTTGAGGAGATCCGACATGACTACTCCTTCTAAACCCTCTGTTGCCCTTGTAGTGAAAGTTGAACCCAATATTGTTGATAAAGGTAAAGGACCGACTTCATCCAGACCTACTACAAGATCTGGGAGAGGAAAGAAACTCCTCTAGTAGTGCCTGGGAAAAGAGGAAAGAAAGAAAAAGCTACAAGGGAGAAAAACCTTAGTTTCATTGATGATCAATATGAAGAAGAGGAGGATCCTGAAGCAACATTGGTAAGGAAAAGAAGAGAAAGTTTATCCTCAAGTGAAGGTGCTTCTAAGGAAGATGGCATTGGTTCCAAAAGAGTGCATATTGTGTTGTCTTCTGATGAAGAGGAAGAAAATGATTTTTGGTGTTCATGTACACACCAAACCAGAGTCAAAGAAATCTAAGGTGTCTGAAGAAGCCTCTCTAGACCAAGAAGAATAGAAGGATATTCTGGTAAGTCTTGGCCCCCATTTCAAATTAGAGGCAACACTCAATTCTTTGTTACATTTTGAAAACATGCTAAAGCCTACAACAAAATATTCTGATCAAGTTGAAAAAGAGGATAGGAAAACATTAATTTTAGCTACCATTCAATATGTTATCACATTGGATGTTAAGTTTGATGATGTGATGAAAGATGTGCCTGAGAAAATGTGGGTAGCCCTGATGAAAAGGAGATCAGAGGCTATTGAATTTGAAGAGAAAATCAAGAATGATGCATTTGATAAAATTGGGTCTTCTGTGACCCCAGATGATTTGGAAACTATGAAAAAGATATGTGTAGATATGTTATGGATGAAGAAAAGAGTTAACATTTTGATGACAAGGGATAAAAGAAAAATAAAGAAGATAAGAAAGGAAACTATAGAAGTGATCTGAGATATAGCTGAGAAATATGGCATGCTTGGTTTTGCACTTAAGTCAAGTGAAGAAGTTTCTATTGAAAATGTTGAGGAAGATATTCCTCTTGGTATAGGTGATGTAGGTATTTCTGTAGAAATAAACGATGCAAATATTGGTGTTGAAAATGATACAGGTGTGGAAAATGATCCTCCAGAAATGGAGAAGCAAAATGAGGGTGAAGCTAAGCCTAATGATGATGCTCCTCCAAAGCACGCTAAAGGTGAAAAGGCTATTGATGAAAAAGATAATGCAGAGGAAGAGAAAGATGAAGGTGAAAGTGAAGGAAATGATAAAGAAGGCAATAGGGACAAAGAAAAAGATGAAGATAAAAAGGGTAAAGAAGAAAAGGAAAAGGAGAAAGAAGAAGAAGACGAAGAAGAGAAAGTGGAAGAAGAAAAGAAGGAAGAAGAGAAAGATAAGGAAGAAAAGAAAAATGAGGAATCTATTGGGAAGAATGACAAAAATTCATAGCAAGTTGTAGAATCTCAAAGATCTCCCAGAGAATCCTCCTCCAGTGATGATGTGTTGAAGGGCTTGCTATCCAAGCAAATTAGATTTCAGCCAGTGATTCCTCCAGATATTTTAGAACTTCCCATGGTTCAAGGAAGTGTGGATCTAGACAATATTTCTCCTATTCATAAGTTGGTATTGGGTGATGCATTGCATGCATCTAGAAGAAGAGAGATTCTAGAGACATACCAAAAAGGAATAGAAATGATTGAAGATGCTCTTAAGGCATTATAGGATACAACACCCAGTACATTAATTGATACATCTCTCACTCCAGTAGAAAATCTAAGATTGTTATTGGACTCCTAATGTTGTCTTTGCTTTTTGCTTGAAGTGGCTAGATGCCACTCAAGTATCAAAAATGTTATGGACTCCATTGAGTCCCAGTTGAATACTGTCTCTAGTACCTACAATGCATCCAAGGATAGAGACAGATCAACCTAGAATGCTATCTTTGCTCATAAAGATAAATTATTTATTTTACAAAAGCAAAAGGAAGAAATCATTAGAAAATTTGGCTGGTTAGGTGATCTTGTGAGAATGGAGTACACCCTGGTTGCCAATGCTTTGGAAAGTATAGAGAAACTTGGAAAGATAAATCAGATTCCTAGTACTCAGGATTAAGTAGAGGAAAGTCTGATGGATTTGGAATCCCCGAATAGGATGTTGATTTTTGCAAAGAAAAGTTGGGAGAATTGTAAATTTGCATGGTAAGGTATTCTTAAGGAGCTTCAAGGCTCGCCATCCTTTGGTTAATGTTTTTCTTTTTTTCATATTTTCTGTTGTGTCACCCTTTGTCCTTGATGTTAAAGGGGGAGTGAAGAGTGATATAGAAAGAAAATACTGGTGATAGGGGGAGAAGTGTTGTACATAAGAGGTCTTGTAAATTTTTTGCACATGTTGCCATCAATGACAAAGGGAGAGATTGTTGGAAGAATGAACAAGAACATCTCATTTTGTTGTTTTGTGTTGTCATTGATGTCACCATGATATATGAGTTGCAACTGCAAGATTAAGTCTTAATTTAATCTAATATTTTGGACCTGTATTTGAATCGGTATGCAACTTACATCCTCCAGTATTTTGGTCTACAATATTTTGTTGTTGATTATTATTGCTTTCGGTTTTGGGAGATGGTGTATGAATGTTGGGAGTATGTACATTGAGAATCTCATGTATTCAGATGCTCGTATGTGTATTAGCATTATTCTGTTGTTGCAATTTTTCTATTAGGTCTATCTTTGGCCAACCTAATGGATAGATGATGTAATAGTGAACTAATTTTGTTATGTGGATATATGTGTGACCTATCTTAGGTCCATGTTGACAAGATGTAGCGTGTTGAGTGTTTGAATTGTTTTTGGAAATTTTTTTTGAAAGCTTGAAGTCAAAATTTGGTATCTTTGGTGAATAAAAGTTGCATCTAATCTAATTAGGCTAACCTAATTGATGCTTTTGGATGGATCAGGTATATGTATTGGATAGTTTTGAAGATGAAGTAGTGATTGTGAATGTGAATGTGAAGAAGTGTGAATATGATGAATGATGTCAGGTTAGTTTACTGAGCTTTATAGGAACTGAATCAACACTTGTTAGGTGTACATTATCAGTTTATTTTCTGGTTGTAATCTATTTTGTCGTTGTAACTTTGTAGGCAGTAAGCCTCTCATTTTGGACAGTGAGTCCTAGCAGCGAGCCACTCCATTTTGTAATATATTATAACCAATTATACTATATTGTGAGCTAACACTCAACATGATTTTTTCCATTTTGGGTTTTCCACGTAAAAAATATTGGTGTTCATGTGTTGTGTGATTTCATGTTTTTTTAATGCTCTTGTTTATCTTTGTTGTTATATGCATCAGAGTAGTTGGATGGTATTTGTTCAGAAAGTTTAAGAAGATACTGATTCACCCCCCTCTTAATATCTTGGATATTCAACAAAGTGTTGGTGTGGGAGATTTTGTGTTCCTTCATGGATGAACTTTTTGTGTTGCAGTGTTGAAGATAAGCTGCTATATGTTAGTTGAATAAGAATTACAGATGGAATTATATTTTGAGTTCCATGTGTGGTGAATTGAGTTTTTAGTTGAAGGTTTTTGTGTTTAGGTCTTATTTGGGGCCGACCTAACATGTTTGATGTTTTGTGAAGGATGAGCAAGTAATTTTATCTTATGTAGGACCTATATTAGGTCAATATCGACCTATCTTAAGGTTAATTGAATTTTTAATTAAGGCGCAAAGGTTAGATGAAATGTTTTGAGGATGACATGTTCAATTACATCCAATTAGGTCAACATAATTGATGTTACATTTGATATAGATATATGGTGATTCTTTTCAATGTTTTAAAGAAGATGTGTGAGTAAGGAGTAAAAAATGACATGAATGGTGTTCCACCTACATGTGTATGATGCGAATGTGATCAAAGTTGTGTGAATTGTGCAAGTTTAGAGAAGAGCAGTGCATTGATCCAAATCAATGCAAAGATTATTTTTGTAATTCATTGGAACTATAATCTAGCATATGATAGATGCTATTATATTAGTTCAATAGGGTGTAAGACATCCATTCTTTCTTCTATATTATTCACTATGGGAAGTGATTCAACTAGATAGTGAGTCCACCTGTAGTAAGAATTTTTGTAATATACCATATCTAGATATAATATATTGTGAGCTAACCCTCATCATGATTTTTCCCATTTTAGGTTTTCCATGTAAAATCCTAGTGTTCATGTTTTATGTGATATTGTGGATGTTTCATGCTTTCATTTATTATTGCAGTTGAACATGTTTTGGTAATTGGATGGCTAATGTCTGAATAGTTTACTAGAATACTGATTCATGTCCTCTTACTATTTTGGGTGTTCAACACTTAATTATTGTTCTATTAGCCCATATTACCAATTTTAGTTTTGAATCCCAAGACTTCTTATTTTTTCTGATCACTCTCTTTATTATCTTCATTAAAATCTTGTTACTAGACTCAACTTATCCATTTCCTTAGGGATGATATGTGGAAGAAAAATATATGTCAATCCCATAATCAAAGAAAAAGCTTGCAAATTCATCTGATCTAAAACACATAACATTATCTACTACTATCTTAATAGGAGTTCCAAACCTTATGCCAATATTTTCCATGACAAATTTTATATTAGCCTTCTTGGTATAAATTCCACCCACTTAGTGAAGTAATCAGTTGCCACAAGAATTCATTTGTGACCACCACTAGATTTCTAAAAAAATTAACCAATAAAATTGATACCCCATTACTAAAAAGGGGCCTCCTCAATTAATGTTTTCAATGGTAAGGCACTAGAGTATTTCGATTTTCTTAAGAATTTTTGGCATGTATCACATCTCCTTACCCATTTTTGAGTATCAACAAATAATATTGGCCACCAATATCTAGATCTTAGGATATTATGAGCAGTTATTTTGGGCATATAGTGTCCTCCACAAACTCCACTATGAATCTCCTTAAGAATTCTATCAACCTGTTCTTCATCAACACATCTAAGAAAGACACCATCTTTTTCCTATTGGCATATGGCTCTTAGAGATCTTTTTTGGCTACTTTTGTTGTCATTGATGGTAACTAGAGTTAGCAGTGTGATCTGTACTATTAGCATTGTTTATACCGGCAAGGAAACTAAGACTTTGTATTCTACCGACAGAAAGAATGAAGAACATGACATCTGGTTGGAAAGTTGATCCGGTCAATTTTTTAGATCATTATTTCATGGTGTGGATCTCCAAGAATATTTCTTAGCATTTACACTATCCTTTGATGAGTTTTGTGGTATAGTATTAAGTCAAAGTTTGAGTTAAGAGATTCGGTAGCATGATTCATGGTTTATTTTCCATTGTGGCTGACATATTTCATATGGTGTATCATGGATATATATGGAATATTTATTTTTGTATTTCCTATGTTTGGAATCTTGGTTTGGGTCCCTACTAAACTCTAGCCGACTTGTGTGGGTACACATCAATTCTAATTGGAGATTTGAGGCAAGATATGCAAAAATATTATATTTTATTATGAGGCTGACATACATTGAATTTCTGATTAGTGGGTATATAAAGGAGATTGGTAAACTATTTTGGGTGTGGTATGCAAGTCATGGTAGTAGATATAATGCAGTAGTGAAAGAGTATTAGGAAAAAGAGTGAAAAGAGCAGATCAATTATTTGAGGGAAGAATAGTTTTAGTATGCCAAGCAGTGTAGAGCAGAGCAGAGCAAAAGTATGATTCTGTCAAGAGATCTAGAATCTAATCGAGAGCCTTAGTGGAACTAAATTTTGGAATTTGTAGATGTTGTTCTCTCAGTTAAAATTTTTGTTGTAATCTTAATTTTGCTTGTAAGGTAGTGAGCCTTTACTATTGAGCAGTGAGCTCTAGGCAGTGCACCTGAATGCAAGTGCATTCCTCTTCTTTCTATTTTACTTTTAATAAAGTAAACATTGTGGATTAACCTCCACTATGGTTTTCCCCTAATAGAGTTTCCACGTAAAAATATCTGGTGTTATGGTGTTCATTAATGTGGCTACATGATTTCATCTATAATGTGCTACAAATGCTATATGAAGTTTAATTATTATTGTTAATTGTTTTAGATTTGTTTTGGAAATTAAAATTGGTGAACACTAATTCACCCCCCCTCTCAGTGTTCCCAATGTCCAACAATTGGTATCAGAGCAGGTTCCTCTTCAAAATTTTAACAACTTGAGATGAATCTTGAATTACAATGGATGCTCATGGTCTTCAACAATAGCTTATGGTGGCACTTGATGATCTTGATCAATCTAAGGTGGAGGTCATGGAGTTAAAGGAAAATCTTACAGATGCTGAAAAATTCATTCAATCATTGAAGGATAAGATAGATGAGTCAAGGGAAAAGATGAAGGAGTTGTGTGATCAGTTGAAGCAAAAAGAAAGCAAAGGTTCAAATGATGTCCATCTGAATCAAACCCTAAAAGAAATAACAAAAGAATGTGAAAAGCTAGCCAAGGACAATGCAACTCTAAAAGTTGAGATGGAATCTATGGCAATGAAGTTTACCAAAGAGATTGAACAAAGGAAGAAGAATGAGGAGAATCTCGCCTAGTCCCTGAAAGAAAATCTGAAGAATGCAACAAAATTAACAGTAGAACCATTCAGCTGGAGGTTGAACTGCAACATGCTAGATACTATGAACAAGAGATTGAGAGAAAAATAACTACTCTTGGAAATGAGCTTGCTATTGCAAATGAATTCAAGGAAAATTTTAGGATAAGTTTTGCTAAGCTTGATGAGAAAACTAAAAGTTAGAAGGATACAAATGACAAGAGAGGTCTTGGCCATGAGAAGGGTGAAAGCTCTAGATCTAAATAGAAGAACTCTAAAAGGAAGAACAAAGGAAAAAGATATCTAGTAAGGCAACCCAATGCTCAAATATTTAATGGATATTGTTTTACTTGTAATAGATTTGGACATATGGCTTCTCAGTGTAGAAGAAGGATAAACCCTAGTACTCCATCATTTTCTGGTCAATATTTTAAATGCAAGAAGTTTGGTAATAAGGAATTAGAATGAAAAAGTATGCCTATCAATACAAGTAACATCAAATGCTATACCTGTGGAAGATTTGGACATGTTGCTAATCAATGCAGGTTAGGAAGAAATTAGTGGAATGGCTGGTATAGATAGAAAGGTCTAGTATGTTTCAATTGTAACAATCTTGGACACCTTGCAAAATCCTGTAGGAACAAAAACATGAATAGAAGAGGTCTAGTTTATCAAGGAAGAAATTCACAGAAAGACAACAAAGGAAAAGAAAAAGCATCTATGGAAGAGATAAGAGATCAGATGAAGAAAACATGGGTGACAAAAAGTGAATTTGATGAAGGAAATAAGGCTGCACCGAAAGCTCCCTCCGGTAACTCTTTTGGTAACTGATATCGGGCCAGTGGCCTAGGGGGAGTTTTTCATGAAAAGTCCCCCTATGTATAGTTGGCACCAAATTGTTAGATGTCGTCAGTTGTCATGTTATTCATTAATGGAAGTAATAGAAATCATATGTTGAATTGGATGAAATGGTATAGGTCCGCAGTTGAATTCTTCGTTTGTTGTTTGAGTTTGCAAAGTGACCGGAACTTCTAGGGAAACACATTTAATACGATAGAAAGTAAACTAGGTGAAGTTATAAAAGGGCATTTGAAACCCTAATTCGTCATTGCGCATTGAAGGAGAATAGTTCAAGAGCATTTTCTGCAAAATTTCAAAGGTGTGAAAGGTGATCCTAGCAGCGAATTTCCAGGTATTTCTATTGATCATTGATTTCATATCTACTTTTGCGATCGATAGAACTTGTTCAGGGCGAAACATGAAGTAAATCAAAGGAACCGTAGATCTAGATGAGTATAGCAATCAAAAGATTAGGGATGAAAGAAATTTGTTGTCACTCACCAATCTCAGGAGGCTTGAAGGATCAAAACATAAAAAAATGGATATATGGAGCGAATATCCTCATTTCGTCAATGCAGAGGTAATTCGGTTTGTTTTGAACAAATTGGATGGTGATATCCTCACTCTAGAAAAACCTTATCAAATTTCTAAGGATGTGATTGGGAATCTAATGGGCTTATGTAATGTTGGTGATATACTGAAGAAAAAGTTGATTTGTAATGTTGAGGTCGAATCCCTAACTAGAATAAGGGGAGATCAGAGGGATTTGATAATTGTGATGATTAAAGATCCATTGACAAGCTATGTTTCATATGGAATCAATTATAAGATCTTCTTTAGAAACCGAGGAGGATCAACCTTGACAGGTGTTGCATATATTGCTCATAAAATGATAATTGAAAATGAAGACTTTGACCTATGTAGTCTATTGAAGGATCAACTGATGGAGAATATTCAATTAATGAAGGATATTGACTACCCCTTCAGGTTTGGCACTTTGGAAATATGTATTATGATGTATTTTCTAAATTGTTTTCATATGAAGGACAATGTAGTGTGGAGAGAAAATATGCCAGTTTGTAGGAAAATCTTCAATCATTATAATTCTTTTGACAATTGTGAACAAGTGTATGAAAGATTCTTTAGAAATGTGTTAGAAAGGTTTGGCGAAAGTGTTATCCCTCTCCCGGTAAAGTTAACTAAAGTTAGATCATCCTCTAGAAAGGTAGAGAAAAAGAAAAAGAGAGGAAGTGATATGGGTGGTGTCACTCATCCAATACCCAAGTCAGCAAAGGTTGAAGAAAAAGGGAAAAGACAATTGGTTGTGGATGTAGAGGATGAAGTTTCTAAAGAATATAATCCAAGAGATCAACCAAAACCAAGTGAACATGAAATTATAATAGCTGAAGACAGTGATGAAGAAGGTGCTTTGTTCAAGTTAAAGATAGTGCAAATCATTCATAATGAAGATGGTATGCAAAAGATATTAGACATATGGTTAAATGGACCATCTTATGAGCATGATATTATTAAAAAAACTTTGGCAAGATACTTTTCTGATAATAATATTGAGTTGGAGAGTCTGCAGGATGTTCTCCCAGAAGAACTAATTGAGTGTGTCAAGGAAGCCATGGAATCAGTGCCTCTAGACAGAAAAGAGGAGGAAATAATTTCCCATTTAAAGATGCAGTTTAGGCTATCCCTTTCCAAGTTGAAGAAGAAAATGAATGAGCTGAGATAGTGCATTGATTCGGCCAATAAATTTTTTAATTACTGTCTTAAGTAGCCTCATGTGGTAGGCAAGTACAAGGATAAGTTGGAGGAAATAAAAAAAGAGCTTGTCAGAATTGGACAAGATTACAATATGTCTTTGGACAAGAATGGAGATGTTAAAAAGAAAGTTCATGCTCTATAGGTTGAGCATGAAAAGGTCCACTTTGCTAAGAATAATCTTATTGATGCCTTCTAGAAAGTGAAAGACATAACTGAAGGGAGATTAGAGCAAATGATTGAAGTGTTTAAGTTAGGAGAAAAGCTGGAAGATGCAATCACCATTCCTGAGTCTCTTATTCAAATCATCAACAGAACTTCAGAGAACAACAACTTGATCATAGCTATTGGGATTGCAGTGGACTTCTCAAAGAAATTCCTTCAAAAAATGAAAGCTAAGTAAAAAATAATTTTTTGAATTCTTACAACAGTTTTCCAATTTTGATCATTTTTTGCATCATCAGTTGGGGAGAGAATGGAGTTAGAGTAACCGCAGTAAAATATTAAAGGGCGAGAATAAGAAGAAGACTGTAGAGCGGATATAGTAGAGCTTTTTCATTGATGTCAAAGAGGGAGAGAATGCATTGAAATTTTTTCTTGACATCCATAGGGGGAGCAGTAATTTTGGTCTTGTTGAGTTTTTGGTTTTGACACTTAGTCAATTTTTCACCAAGTGTTGCCATCAATGCCAAAGGGGGAGATTGTTGGCATATGGCTCTGAGAGATCATTTTTGGCTACTTGTGTTGTAGTTGATGGCAACTAGAGTTAGCAGTATGATCTGCAGTATTAGCATTGTTTATACCGGAAAGGAAACTAAGACTTTGTATTCGACCAGCAGAAAGAATGAAGAACAAGACATCCGGCTGGCAAGTTGATCCGATTGCTTTTTCGGATCATTATTTCATGGTGTGGATCTCCAGGCAATATTTCTTAGCATATACACTATCCTCTGATGAGTTTTATGGTATAGTATTAAGTCAGAGTTTGAGTTAAGAGATTTGGTAGCACGATTCATGGTTTATTTTCCATAGTGGCTGACATGTTTCATATGGTGTATCGTGGATATGTATGGAATATGTATTTTGCTATTTCCTATGTTTGGAATCTTGGTTTGGGTCCCTACTAAACTCTAGCCGACTTGTGTGGGCACGCATCAATTCTAATTAGAGATTTGAGCCGACATATACAAAAATATTATATTTTTATTGTGAGGCCGACATACATTGAATTTCTGATTAGCAGGTATATAAAGGAGTTTGGTAAACCATTTTGGGTGTGGTATGTAAGTCATGGTAGTAGATATAATGCAGTAGTGAAGGAGTATCAAGAAAAAGAGTGAAAAGAGCAGATCAGTTATTTGAGGGAAAAATAGTTTTGGTATGCCAAGTAGTGTAGAGCAAAGTAGAGGAGAAGTGCGATTCTGTCAAGAGATCTAGAATCTGATCAAGAGCCTCAATGGAACAAAATTATAGCATTTGTAGATATTGTTCTCTCAGTTCAAAATTTTGTTGTAATCTTAATTTTGCTTGTAAGGAAGTGAGCCTTTCCTATTAAGCAATGAGCTATAGGCAGTGCACTTGAATGCAAGTGCATTCCTCTTCTTTCTATTTTACTTTTAATAGAGTAAACATTGTGGATTAACCTCCACCATGGATTTTCCCCTAACAGGGTTTCTGCGTAAAAATATCTGGTGTTATGGTGTTCATTAATGTTACTACATGATTTCATCTATAATGTGCTACAAATGCTATATGAAGTTTAATTATTGCTTTTAATTATTTTAGATCTATTTTGGAAATTAAAATTAGTGAACACTGATTCACCCCCCTCTCTCAGTGTTCCCAGTGTCCAACATGCCCCTCCAATATAAACAACCTAGAATATGACATATTTTATAGCTTGTAACTTGAGATTCCTCTTCTAATTATCAGTCATGTAATCTAGATAAGACATGTCCTTTAAGTAACACAAAATATCCTTATACCAAGGAAAAGACTACAAATTACATTCATTTAGATGTGTACCATATTGTATTTGATTTACATCAAGGTTAGATTCAACCATTAGCTTAGCCAAACCTTGCCCCCTGACAAGATTAATTATCTGAATGTCTATGTTGAACTCTTGAATTTTGTTAATCCATATGCATCTTCTCCCTATGACTTCTTGCTGGGTGAATATATCCTTAACTACAATGCTAGGAACATAAGAGATTATTTTAGTACCCACCAAATAAGGTTTGAAATTATTCACAACTTTGACAAGAGCATAGGCTTGCTTCTCCATGATGTCATATTTTAACTCTATTGTATGAAGTGACTTACTATAGAATAAAATGGGTTTCTCATAACCCTCCTCATTTTTTTGTAATAATACAACAAGAATAGTATGAAAAGAGGAAAAATAAAATATTTGGAAAGGCTTTACAAAATAAGGTGACTTAAGCATTGGTCCATATTTGATATCCCCTTTTACATTGTTGAATTCTTGGAAAACCTCATCTCCCCATGATATGGATTGAACATTCTTGAGCATACTGGAGATGGATTTAGTTGTCATTGCAAAATTGGTGAAAAATATTCTAACAAAATTTATTTTCCCAAAAAATGATTAGATTCCATTCATAGTTTTGGGAATTGGGATTTTATCAATTGTTGCAACCTTGTCAGGATCAATTCTAATCCCATCCTTTGAAATAATATGACACAATAATTTACCTTTCGTAACCCCAAATATACATTTCTTGGGGTTCAATGATATGCCATACTCAATGGCTTTTGGAAAGATCTTTTTAAGATGAGTAGAATGATCTTCAACTTTCTTGGAGAAAATGGTTAAGTCATCTTAATATATAACCATGAACACATCAATAAAAATTGCAAATAAAACATTTATAGCTCTCTAAAAAGTGTCCCCAATATTTGTTATAACGAATGACATCCTTACATATACATATGTGCCCCATGGAGTAGTAAATGTAGTTTTATACTTCTTCAATTCTTTTACTTTGACTTGGTTGTAACCTAAAAAACCATCCATCATTGACAATAACTCACAACCAATCACCTTTTGTAACATTGCCTCCATATTAGGCAATGAATAATTGTCCTTCACTGAAGACACATTTAGATTTCTAAAGTCTACAAATAATCTAATGTCTCCATTATTTTTTCTAATTGACACTAAGTTAGATACCCAAGTGGAATGCCTAATGGGCTTAATAATACCACCATCCCTAAGCTTCATCAATTCTTGTTGCATCTATGGTGTCAGTGTAGGTTTTATAGGTCTTTTTTTCTACCTAAAGGGTTTAGCATCTATTTTAGATGGATCTCATGTTGAAACAAATCTTCCCTATGTGCCTTTAGGTCATCATAAGACAAAGAAAATACATGCTTGTATTTCCTAAGCAAGGAAATAAGTATTGATCTGATCTTTGGGATTAGTTTTTTCCCAATGTACACCTTTTTAGGTGCATTCTTTTCCCCCAAATTTATTTCTTCTAGGTCTTATTCATTTATAGTGGATGGCTTTGAATTAAATACTTATCAATATTGCCAAAGACCATTTCCAAAGCTACTAGCCCTTTTGGGATTTTGTTGGTTTTTAGTTGAATGAATTCATTTCCAAAAACAATTTCATTGTCATTGACCATCTCAAAAAACCTTGGAAATCAATTTTATGGCTATGGTATTCATCTATATATTGTAGAATTTAAGAAAATATTGGTCATCACTTAATATCTTCCAGTTACAAATATTATCTAGAATAGAAGGTCTTGAATTCACCTCAACCTTTGATATACTAGAAAGGTTATATCATCAGGACCAAGGGAAATGTTGGCCATAAGATCTACCATTGATTTTTTTGACCATTCTATCCAATCTAGAAAATGCATCAAACATTTCAATGGCGTCCCAAACAACTGCATTGTATTGCTTCAATATTTTGTTTTTTTAAACATATATGAATCTAACTTGGGACACTAGTAACTCAGAGTCTCCTATAACTCTAAGTTTTTTGATACCATGCTTTATAGCTACATTCAATCCTAAAAAAAATACTTCATACTCTACAACATTATTTGTACAGTCAAATTTTAGAGAAAATGAGTACTTTTAGGATTTACCTCTTGGTGATAAAAGAATCATCCCAACACCTTCTCCTTCTTTCAAACATTCTTTGGATAAAAAATTTGACCATAAATCATCTTCATGATATTGATTCTACACTTCTTGAGTGATTGGTGCAAATTTATTTCTCTCAAATGGATATTCCATAAATCTGAAGTTGTCAGTATCAATTCCAACAAAGTATACCTCCTTATCACATTCAATACTTTCAACTAGACTATGAGATATCTTTTCTCTATTTAATTTTACATCTTTTCCACTCATAGGAATCATGGCATATGATAGATCTAATTGTTTACTTCCACCTACTATTGCAACCCATTTTATTTGCAACAACATCCCATATTGGGTTGAAATGTCCACTACTATAACATTCATTTTGAAGTATTTTTTAGGATATGTGACAAGATTGAATTCCAAATATTTAATAATCACAATCACTGATATTTCTCTTGAGTCCATTGTAAATAATCCCTTGATGACTTGTAATCCTAATTGATTCATTATATTCAGGGGCATAACATTTTTTGATGCTTCCAAGTCAATCATGCAATTTTTTACCAACTTGTCACATATTAAAAAATAAACGTAGAAAAGATCAACTTGAGAATGATATTTGGTCATGGTTGTGCCTAGATACACTTTAGGTACCTCTATAAACATAACATCCATCTCTATATTGTTATTTTTCTTTTGTTCCTTCTCTAGGTGAAAATTGACCTTCTTGGCTTCAACATCTCTTTCAGAAGTGCCAACAATCAAAGCTAAGGATTTATCCATATGCTCTTCTATTCTCATCATTTTCAATAGTAGAATAAAAATACTATTTTGTGATAAGACTTGTGTCATATCAACTAGAGCATAATTGATGTATTAGGTAGTGTTAGAACTAAAATTCTGAATAATTTTACTATTTTTCATATCCCTAAGTTTCCAATCGAGTCCTCACCATATGCTCAGGGCCTCTATTCATAATATTTTGCCACATTCTGCCCATTTTTATCCCATAAAATCCATCTAGGTCTGAGTATTTCACATAACAGTCCATATCGGCATGAGATTATCAAGGTCTCCCCTACCATAATGTTTTTTTGTTAATATACATCTGTTGTTGCCTATTATCAACATTATTTCCTTTGATTCTCAAATTGCAATTACTTTTTACCTATACAATAGCAACATTAGTCAAGGCTCTAATCTCTTTAGCTAATGGTCTTCTTAACTTGATATTAGATATTAATTACTCAAAAATATACATAAAATGATAATGTGTTCAGGCTCATAATCATAAAAACTTGCTAATGATATCTATTTTATATATGTCTCAAATCATCACTATTATAATCTACTCCCTCTTCTTTTGAGGAATAATAATCCATATTCTTAGAATGCAACTTTGTTGAGAAGATTTTTATATCTTGGTTTCCCTCATAATGATCATCATTACAGTAATCACATGGTGTTGTAGGTTCTTCAAAAATGATTGTGCTACCATGTATTGTGAGGGTGAGTGGGGTAAATGACATAATAAACACCATAAATTATCCTCCATTATGTTTGCACTTGGCCTCTTGAGAGGGTATGGATTTTCTCTATTTAATGCACCTCTTTGATTTTATTGTATAGGTTTACCATTCTACCAAGTAGTATTACAAGGCTAATTTGACAACCTTGGCATTCTATACTACTTTTGGAAAAAAAAATTGTTATATGGTAACCTTTTTCATTAGCTAACTTGTAGCTAAGATCTTTAAGGGAACTCATCACCTTATCCAACTTGTCTTTAGAAGTAGATGGTTTATTTTGATGCCCTTTTTTATTTTGCAATATTTTAACATCATCTCTTTTGTTTACCTTTGCATCTCTAAGTGATTGAGGATTCTTATCCCTCAATTCATAACCAATCTTTGGGTCATGTGGATTATAGTACAAAACTAGACACATAGAATCATTAGGTCTCATGTATGGTGGGATTTTATTGAAAAACCTAGTTAATCTAGGATTAAAATATGACATAGATTCATTATAATTTTTTTTAATACAATTAAACTCATTTATAACAAATATTGGGTCAGATTTGTCCCCATACTATTCCCTAAATACTCTTTTAAATTCATCCTAGAATTGTATACTTGCATCTAGAAATTTTTTGTACCAATATCTAGCCTCACCATTCAAAGACTACATACATAACTTCATCACCATATCCTCATCTTCCCCTTCAAACTCATCCATTAGATTTAGGAAGGATTTAAGATGTTCTTCACCAATTACTCCATTATTTCCAGAAAATATTGCTAAAGATGACCTTACATCATTAGAAATTGGGTTTGGGTATCCAAGGATACCACAAAAATCCAATTGTCTATATCTTTCCATTTGTAAGGGCCTTCTACCTTGGACATTCCCCATTCCTATGTTTGGTTGGGGATTTTGGTTTATAGGTATATTTTGTTTATATGTGGGTTATGATGGATAGGAACATGCTGGTAATGTTGTGGGAAAACATTTTGATGGTTAAATGGAGCATTTTGTTGAAATCTTGCATTAGGAGGAACATTATGTTGCACCTGAGGGATGAGGGGTACCCATTTGGTTATATCCCTAATTTTTTGGTGCATAACTACTTGCATAAGGGTTTTTCCCTAATTACTGATGCTGGTGCATTCCTCCCATACAATTTTTTTTATGTTAATTATTTTGTTCTAACTGAGGGTTTGGAGAGGATTTATTAGAACACCAAAATTCATATGCACTGAAGTTGTACTAGAACTATTTTATTGTGAAATAGTAGGATTTGAAACTCCTAATGGAATATTTCCTACAACATTCGTATGTGGTCTAGCTTGTGATGGAACATTTGGATGAGAGTTTTTTGTAACTCTCGATTGCTAATCCCTTCCCACTCCACTTTCTCCATCACTAGGAATTTTGGGGTTGTCAAAGCTCAAAATAGGCCAAGAAATTATGAATTAAAAATGCTCCATAATATGTATTAAATGCTCTATTCTTTCCTGGGTATTGGTTTATTTTTTCCTCTTAGAGTTTGGAGAACAATACATTAAAATGAAAAATTATTAGTAAACTTCAACATAGAAAATCAAACTCCCCAATTTCATAATTTTTTTAAAGAGCTAGAAGAGAGAAAATATTTGAAGGAAAATCTCACCTGCAAGACCAAAAATCAATTTACAACAAAATAATAAATAAGAGGAAAACAATATTTTTTTGATGTGCAAGATTTCCTGTGCACTCGGATGCTCCTACATCAAACACCCCGAGTAAGAAGAAATGTTTCATGAGTGAAGCTCATGAACATTTGAATAACATGAGCTTATTTTGGATCTACCTTTCTTCTTTATCATTTTGAAATTTCTTCTTCACCTTACTTTGTACCTTCTTGTTTATCTCTCCTTTCATCCTTCCTCTCTTTCTTCCTCTTATGAAATTCAATCCAACATAATCTAACTCCCAACTCTATGCTTATTCCCACTCCATGTCATCATCTTTAACACTTGCATACAAATCAATTGCAACAAATTTATGGAAATTAATGAATTGTACTTCTTTCTCACCTATTTCTCCTTCATCCTCTTCTTCTTTTGGGTCAATAGAATGAGTAGAATCTCACTGCAAATCATCGTGCAACCCGTGATTGCTGCACCTAAACACTCTCATTTCTCCATACTCTTTATCCATTTCTTTCAAATAAGAATTATCTTCAATGAAAATGCCAAAAAAATGTGAAAATTTGACATTTAGCTCTGAAATTTCACCTTTCCTTACTGCTGCAACATTTCTTCTAACCTCATCATATAATCCCCTTACAATCATATCATTTGCATGTAAATAAACATCATCAATTTTTTTGTGAAAATAAGGCCTTATCTCATCACCCTCTACTATAAATTAATCATTCTTCCTCATACGTTCTTCTTTGCATTGTTGTCCCAAAATTTCCACTTTTCTTATGTTCTTCATAGAACCGAAATCAACTACAACTTCACTATTATCCATTCTTGCAACTTCATTATCATCTACTACAACAACATTATTATTTTCAGTCATCCTCATACCCACAAATACATTGTCTTCTTTTCCATGTAACTTATTTTCAAGTTCATATTCACAAATCTTAGAAAAACAACTCTCTACTTGTGTAATCTCTTGCCTTTTTGATGTTGCAACCTTCTCTGCTTTATGGTTATTTGCTACAATCTTGTTGTTTTCTTCTTATATCTTCTCTCTTGCACCCAAATGTATTGTTTTCTTCAACATCATTATGCCCTTCCAAGGACCAATTGTTGTACCAACTTTACAATTACTTGATTCAACATATTTAATCATCTTTTTTACATGGAAATCAACATCAATATTATCTTTGTGAAACTCATAAAAATGAGGTATTACCTTTGCTTTTGCTGCTGCAATTTCTTTTTCTTTACATGCAACTTCCTTGTCCTCCACTTTGATTCCATCAAAAAACATATATCAACTACTACTTCTTTCTTTTCCTCAATTTCTCCTTTATCCTCTTGTATGAGGATTCATTCTTTTCCAATGCCACATGTGTGACACGCTTTTGGATCTTCTCATCTACCTACATTAGAAGTAATGTTAGCACATAAACTATTGGATTCATCTTTTCCCATCTTCATCTCCTCTATCACCTCTTCTTCAAATATATTTTTGGTATTCTTTATCTCCTTTTTCTTTCTCCATTCTTTCCTTGTGTCCTTTCCTTGCTTTCTTTCATCTATATTTGAGTAGTCTTCTCCCACATGAATTTCTTTCCGTGTTCTTTTCTTCATAGGGCTGCAACATTGTACTTCCACACTACTCTTTCCACTTTCTTCTTTGTCAAACCTCTAATTTTCCTCTTCAACCTTTTTCCTTGTTGCCACTTCCACTACTGCAACTTTTCTCTTTTCTATAATCACAAAATTTTCAAGAAAGTAATATCTTTCCAAGGCCTCCACTCTAGCCTCAATCTTCTTTATTTCCTCAAATAGCCATTTGTTAAATCTCTTTTCTTCCCATTCTTCCCAATACTATTCCCAATATAGCATTCTTATAGGTCTTTTCAAGACCCATCTTGTCCTCTTCCTTGAAGATATTTTGTCAAACACTTTCCACACACACACTACCCTCTACCCAACAAAGACTCTAGAAAATGCTTGGACCTCTACCCACTCTCTCAATGGAGGAACTCTACACCTTCTACCTAGCTTTATCTCTGTTCAAGGATAGTATTCGCATACACTCTCTTATGTCTGCAACAACAAACTCGTTCTCATGCCTGTGACAAACAACTCTTTCACAACTCTCTCAACACATCTCCAATAATCTTCTTGCTCCACACATTCCAGCATCATACCCACTCTGATATCATTTGATGAAAATCAACGATTGAGGATCCAAGAATGGATTGTCAATTGTTGCAGAAAACTCAAGCATAATATTTTCAACTTTCTAAACATAAATTACAGTAAAAAGCATGAAAAAGCATCATTTTTATTCATGAAATCCCATACATAAACAAATATGATAGGAGCACACTCCTGCAGATGAATATTGAGTCTATCCACTAGAATCAAGTCCCAGACCAAACTCTATCTCATATTATTTTAAAAATCAACATGAAAATCCTCTTCTAACATGAAGTAAACACAACAAAAATTCCAGCTATAGGAAAGAAGATTCATCCCAAATCTATGTGCAAAACTATCTCCTCTCTTGCATCCTCCTACTCTCTTCTCTTCACTTCAAGGTTTCTCTTTTCCTCTTCACAATCATGGGCATTGAATTCTTGCACACACCAGCATTATCTCTAGATTTTCCCCTTTATCTAGGCATGGGAAATTTACCCAATTAGACCTCCACATAATGGGCACCCAAATTATTTCTAGCACCACCCTCTCGATTGCCAATACCTTCTCACTCTACTTTCTCCATCACCGGGCATTTTGGGGTTGTCAAAGCTCAAAATAGGCCAAGAAATTATGAATTCAAAATGCTCCATAATATGTATTAAATGCTCTATTCTTTCTTGGGTGTTGGTTTTTTTTCTCCTCTTAGATTTTGGAGAACAATACATTAAAATGCAACTTTATTAGTAAACTTCAACTTAGAAAATAAAATTCCCCAATTTAATAATTTTTTTATAGAGTTGGAGGAGAGAATATATTTGAAGGAAAATCCCACTTACAAGACAAAAAATCAATTTACAATAAAATAATAAATAAGAGGAAAACAATATTTTTTTGATGTGAAGGATATCATATTCCCTTTGATTCATTTCAATTTCTCTTTTGAGTTTTTCTTGAAAATATCTTTGTTGCTCCGAAGCTATCCAAAGTTCTTTTTTCTTTAAGTTTTTCATATTTATCTTTAAAACTCTAGGAGTTACGTACCTAAATAGTGAACTAGTAGAAATATCATCATTACTTGCATAAATAAAATGGTTTTTAAAATTAGGATTTGACTTACTTGCATATTTAGCTTTCAATGTTTGATTTCTATTTTGTAGCTCTATCTCACTTTGTAGGATCATCTTTGAATAAATACCTTCTTTCGTCCATCTTGAAAATAACCTTTTGAAATAATTTGTTTTCAACTAGTATGGATATTTTAGAGTTTCCACCCAAATAAATGGGAATATTTCATAAATATTTTACAAATATTTTGAATCAATTTCAAAACTTTGATAATATTTCTTCAATTTTTCTTTCAACAAATGACTTTAAATAAAAATAAAATTTATGACTCAATTTTTCCAAATCTAGACAATTGGACTTAATGAGTAAATAGTTTTTGTACAAGTCTAGAACAACTAGGGTATGTATTATAACTCAAACTTGAATATCCCTAGTAGAATTACCATTTTTTTGGTGTTTCCAAATGATTTTCCAAGTTTCTCTAAGGATTAGCTATATCCTATGCTCAAGAACCCTAGGTCAGTGGTCAACAAATAGGAGACAAATCTTATAGTTGCTCTCCTCTACACTTTAGGCCTTGCAAAACCAAGGTAGGTTCCACTTTAAATACCACCATTCCTTATACTACAACAATGTTTTAAATGATGTTGAATAGATTATAATTTCACATTGATAAGTTAGGGGATGAGCTTGATTAGAAAAATCATCTTCAAACCTTCTAATGATATCTAATTTAATGGTGTGAAGTGAGCATAAATAAATAATAGTAAAGATAAATTTTTAATTTTAAACTGATTCAACCCTAATTTGAGTTCTATGGATTGACCAGATTGATGCCTTATCCATTATAGAGTCAAAATATGAAGTAATTATCTCCCACAAGAAACTAACTCAGTGGTCTCTTATAACCTCACTTTTTTTACAATGAGAAACCAAAAAATAGACAATATTATTAAATTTCTTCAAAATCCCTACTATAACCATAATATCTTTAATGATTCACTAAAAGAAATTTTAATCTATTACTTGAATAGAAGCCAACATTTAAACATTCATCATAGCCAATGTGGAACCAGAACCATGAATAATCCTTGATTAGTAAGATCCAAAAGAGGTTTTCTTACAATATGGAGACAATAATAGCATGACATGTAATGTAAACAACAATACTAAGCTATTTGTTGTTATTACAAAGTAAAATTACATCATCTCTTTTCTAAAACTTTAAAAGACCTAACTATACAAGGCTAAAACTATACATAGACCACATAGACTAAGGACTCCTTTTTAAAATGAGGCTCTAAATTCCCTTTTATAGAGACAAGGGAAGAAACAAGAAAAACACCCTATTCATCGCTTAATTCACTAAGGACAAAAATTAAGCAGTAGTACCTTTACAAAAAGAAAATACATTTATACATGAAGATGGAACCACTCAAAAGGTGGTTGAAGATATTTTGGAGCATTTCCATTGACATATGGATTTGATTTCTTCAAAATTGATCCTTGAAGGTGACAAGATATTTTTGACATTCCTTTCCTCTATAAGGTTCTTGTCCTACATTTTCTATTGTAGCTCCCCACCCCTATTTTTAAGGACAAAGACTGTGAACTCCTTTCTAGTGATGAATTGGTTGTATTTCATAAATTTAGTGTAATATTGAGCCTTGATATCATCTAAAATTTTCCCATCGGTGTCAAAATTGATGATTAGTCTATCATCAATGGGTCTCTCAATTATAACCCTAGGTGAGGGATGCATCACTTGTAATATATGTGTATTATCAAAAACCTCATTTAGGCCTATGGGATGATAAACCAAAGGTTTAGATGAAGGATCTATCTGATGTAGAGGAGTAACATGTTGGGGACTTTGTGGTACACCCCTTTGAGAAGTGGTACCAAAGAATGTTCCTAAGAGACTAGCACACTTGAAAATTATGTGGCAATTAAATAATGAAAACAAGAGCCACTTGAAGGGAAAAAATAAATGATATTTATTTCCTTTTATTGTAGTATTCTTTGATTTCACTATAGCTAGAGAGGGCCTAGAGTTGATATACCATATGCTCCACTATTATAATATGAACCATGAAGTTGTAAGAAATTTTGACCCTGAAGGATTTATTAATTAGGTAACATTGAGCATTATGAGGTTTGCATTCCCCCACCAGATGCTCTTTGAGGAAGATGTGATAATGAATTGCTTGACAGAGAGGGAAGTAAATCAAATAAGAATAAAATGGGTTTTTATCAGGAAAGGGGAAGAACAAAGATCGAATTAGAATGCCAATTACCTCTGGGCATTTATAGAGATAAAAGACCCCATTACAAGAATATAGAAAATTTTGGATAATGTTAACACATTGGTTGGAAAGGCCAACCTACCAATCATTTATTAACCCATCAATGTATGCTTATGCAAGAAGAGGTAAATAGCTAGCAATGGAAAAACTTTCTCATCAAGAGTATCCAATTACAACTACAATCTCCCAAGAGAAGCCTTAGGAGAATAGAAATCTTGATCAACCATCTTTAGTTCACTATTCATTGGGCATTGATGAAGTTGAGGAGACAGAGGTGATTGGGAAAAAAATTGTAACTAAGGAAGATTTGTACCAATTGATGCCTTCACCTCTAAGATTAAATGTTTTTGGTATGCCAAAAATAGAATGGGCATAAATTTGAGAGGTGGAAGGGATGAAGTTGATGATATTAGAGCTCTAGCATGCACATAATTCATATTTGATGATGATTTTGTCAAGTCCAAGGAGTTAAGGAATTTGTAGTAAGGAACATGAGAGATGAATTCCAAATAAACTAAATAAGGCTAAGGGATAAGTCCACCCTACACAATATGAGTAAATCACTAAGTGTTGAAAGAAATTAATTTGGATGTTAGAAAATCACACCAAAACAAAGGAGGAAATTGGTAAGAGAAAGTGGACTAGTTCTACTCCCTAGGTGAGATATTACATCATTCATAGCCCTAGACACTATAAGGAGACAAAATTAAGAAGTCTTTTCTTTTTGATGAGCAGGCTAAAAAGGCATACTTTGGGTCTTATTTAAATCCAAAGTGGGAGACCTTAGAAATTTGGGAATTGACCCCAAATACAAATAAGCCATAGGTTGCATAAACAGTACAAGAGCTAACAAGAAGCCTAATTGTCAAAAGACTAGCAAACACCACAACTCCCCAAGCAACCTCTTTAGTGATTCATACAACCATGTTCAGTGAACTAGTTGCAAATAAATTGTAAGAATGCTATGAAAAACTAATGGTTCATCATGTTAAGCTTATTATAGAGTACAACAAGATGAAGATCCAAGAGCCAACACCAACAACATCACATATACACATTTCACTAGCAAATACCTCTTCTCCAAGTTTCTCAAAGAATTTTAATGCAAGAAAAATAAGTCATGGCCTCTAGAATTAATATATTGGAGGAGCAGTTGCAAGGAACCTAGGAGGAGAAGAAGAAAAAAATAAATGATGTGGTGAATGATATAATTGGCTATAGACTATCCAAAATTCTTGAAAAACTAGAAGATTCACATATGGCTTATTCCACTCTTATGAATGCACATGTTAGAATCACTAAGGATCAAGAAAAAATCAAGAAATTAATGGATAGGTGGGCATCTAGAGTTGCTAGTTTAAAAATGATGCATAAATATGCAAGATTTTACCCAAACATTCCATTGAATCTTTTCCCAACAAGGGAAATGAGAAAACTATTAGTGGAGATCCAATCATACATGATGAAACTTGAGTAGAAAATAAAGGCCAAGTTCAAGTCATTTGAGTGTATTGAGATGAAGGTCATGCCAAGCATAGTGAATGACAATGGAGAATTAAAGTCATTAGATAAATGGAAGGAAAGATTTGGTACAATGGTTCCCACCCTTGCTATATATTTGTGAAAATAATGATATGGATGCATACCTATTGAATATAACTTTAGATAAGTTATTTACTTTAGAAATAGTTCTATATAGTTTTTGCAGAGAGAAAATGGTAGTGTAAGATGAAAAGTATATGGAACTATTGAACAAGACAACTGAGAGGGGGGGTCAATCAGTTGTAGCAATTTTTACACTTGAAAACCCTCAATAGAAGTTAGATTTACAAGCATTCATATAACCTTTATTAGATACTAGTGTAATTAATCATTAAGTGTAGAAACAAAATATGGAAACAACAAAACCATACACACAATAACACCAGATTTATGTGGAAAACCCAATGAGGGAAAAACCATGGTGAGGATTAGCTCACAATATAAAGGATTCCAGAATTGAATACAAAGGCTCACTGCCAAGATAAGAATCACTATCCAATGAGAGCTCACTACCATAGAATTACAAAGAAGATAGAAGAGGAGTGTCACAGAGAGAAAACTATCTCAATGCAATGGAGATTCCACCATAATTCGCTCACACACTTTTAGTTTCACATTAAAGATGTTGGATGCCTTCATCTCACTGCCTTGGGAACCCTAACAGGAAATTCACACTGTTATTCTCAAATTCACATCTCACATACATATCTCACATCAATTTCACATCTATCTTTCCTTTCACAAATATCTCAACTTGTACTTATACCATCTTCAACCTTGAAACCCATCCAAGGTCAGCCATACACATTTTGCATTTACAAATTCAAATTAGGTTGGCGCCAAAAAATTCTACGGTAGAATTAGAATGAGGGAAACCCAAACATATACTTAATGAGGACCTAAATAAGTCCTAACATGCTTCCATGAACTTCGTAAGTAGTGTTTAACACAAGGTCAACCAACACCAGTGTGAAACACATAAAACAATTAAGCACACACAACCTTAACTCGATCCAATCTTTTCAATAACAAATTTCACTTGAACATGACCTCATAAACTTATTCTTAGAACTGCAAGACATGAAACCAAAATTCAGAGAAATCTAGAGCAACTACATTTCTCCCAAACCACAACCAGAAATGCATGAACACACAAGCATAGAAGCAATATAGAGCACATCCTACAACATACACTGAATACCTGTATGACATTGTTTTCCATATTTATCAAATTTTCTCAAAAGCACTTGAAGCCCAAGTACCAAAGACATCATTGTATCACATTACTTCACTCTAACACACCTTTAGACATAGAAACATAAACATAACTCCATATTCCCATAGCACTTCAACTATACATGCACAACCCACAAACCTTCTTTATTACAATTTTCTCAATATCCTTAGCATATACAACTAACAACCAACTATCTTGACATCAATGACCACAACAACCAGTTGAAATCAATGAAAACACCTTCATACTTGCAATAGGAACATACTCACAAGGTTTTAAAATTACTTTCATTCTAGCGTCCATTAGAGATAACTTATGTAGAATGGGATGAGAAATAATATATTATAGTTTGTATCTATATCTATCAGTCATTATAATTTCAATGAAAATTTTTATTTAGTTGATGGTAGAATATTTTTGGAATCTCTTGCAAATCTTTTGATTTTCAATGGTTTTGGTCCTTATTTGTCTTTTGTGGTACAGTCAGTGTTTTCTTCAACAGTCTCAAACAATTCCAAGGACATCTTCTATTCAGTTTCAACTGCTTCCATGGATGGTGACATAAAATGATATCTTGTAATAGGCTTGGTCCCAATTATAACTGAATGTAAAAGTGAAAAGTGAAATGTAAATGTAAACAAGTCACATGAGTCATGTGACTACACTTGGGAACCTATGTGCTCACTTTTATATATAAAGGAATCTTGTTTCTTTGAAAAGAGTTTGGATTTGTGTTTTTGTAATGTACCACATTAAAATAAATCTCAAATTTGATAAAATTATGATAATCCACAAAGTACTTATCTCAAATCTGGATAAATATCATGATTTCCACAAATTAAGCTTATCTCAAATTTGAAATTTAAATTTACTTTTGAATTTAGAATTAAGCAATCTAGGTAATATGAAAACAACACCAAAATACATCAAAGTAAAAATCGGGTGAAGTGCAGCTGAAATAAAATTATTTATTATGGGTAACTTCATGGAATTACATCATATTTTTTTTCATATACATTAAAACCCATTAACAACTACAACAAATTATATATATAAATCTCTAAATAGAAACAAAAAATACACACCAAAACTATAACAAAATTCATATAAAACTCTTCAACAAAAAAAAATCATGTAAATACAGCCCACCAACAAAAAAAATATGGCCTCCAAGTTGTCAATGTTTTACACAACCCAAAAAAGAAAAATAAACCCAAACTATGTAAACTACAACTATCCTACAACACACAACATCTAGAAATAAAATACAACTCAAATTTGTACTATGGTAACCTTTGAGTGAGATTACACTAATATGAACCTCTGACTCCCATCCTTAGTTCATCTGGAAACCATCAAGCATCCTCTTCTTGAACCTTCCTCTCCACAGGTTTGATAGCCTTTGAAGAACGACAAATGAATTAGCAAAACTAATTTGTAATAATCCCAAAATGAAACTGAACTAATATTTAAAATCAAAATAATTCTAAGGAAGATCTGGGTTCCTAAGATACTTCCACACCAAGGAAAGTATCTTGTATCTTGAAATTAGTAACTACCTTTTACTATTGTTGAAATCCTCTAGTCAACTCTCAAGAAAATGTGCCAATTTCCTTGCAAGTAATTGAGTCTCAAAAAGGAAAGTAATAGAAAGCTTGGGAAACCTCCAAAACCCATGGACTCCTTGGCATAAATTATGTTTGACTTTAATTTTTTCTTAAAAAATCTGATTTGAATATTTACACTCTCGATTAATCTGACAGGTCTTGATTCACTATTTCTGGATAACCAGACATACTAAAAATAGTAACTTCTATTTTTAGAAAGGGGACATGACAAGTCCTCCCTCCCAAATATTGCTTTTCCTCAATCAATGAAGTCTAGGTTGGTTGTGATCTTTTGTCTCTTCCTAAGTTGCATCTTCAAATTTAATCAAGTACTTGGTGATACCTTAGTTTTTCAACTTCTCCTCCCTTGTTTCTAAAACTATTTCAAGTACCAAATTCTTCTTTCTCTCATCATCTGATGGTGGAAACTCATGAAAAATCATACTTTTATGTCCCACCACTCTCTGGGAGCATGGAACGTGAAATAATTTGTGCATCCTGCAAGCTCGTGGTACTTATAACTCATAAGTTGCTTCTCCTTCTTCCTTGATGGATTTGTGAATTCCATTGAACCTTCCTACACTACTTTTCTTCATGTGAGTTTTATTACATGGATTGAATCCAAGGAATTATTCAATCTAAAAACTAGAATGCACACCCAAACTAGAGTAAACACTAACTTCAAAAACTCTATCCGTTCTCTTCCTATCTACATACATTTTTTGTTGATCTGGTTCAAGATGTAAGTTGTCTCTGAATGACCACATGAACTCCTGAATTTGTTGAACAAAGTCACTTTCTACAAGGATTCTACTTTTTGAAAATAATGAATCAACAAAAGAGAGTTCCCCATGATCATAAAGAGTCTAAAATAAGGACATACCAATGTACATGTGATGGAAGGTATTATAACAATACTTCCCTATATGCAACCATCTTACCCAAATACCATGTTGATATTGTGCCTCTAACAAATCATCGTGTTCCAATTGAACTCTCCTCATCTATAACCTCACAAAGAAAACACCATCCAACCCAAAACTAAAATACTTGAGAATATTGAATCAGTGCTATGGAATATGTCCTACCAAAGTAACTTAGAGAAGACCACATTAGAAAACTCACTACCAATCATAATCCTAGGTAAAATACAAGACATCTTGCTTAACCATAAAACATAATCCACAATATCAATGCCACAATATAAAGCAAATCAATTACTATCATAGTTGATTCTGAACAACAATATGCACATGGAAATTTATCTCCCTTTCCAATAAAAATATGTAATGGAAAAAATAACCAAACTGAAATCCAAATGAAAAGATGGGAGAGATGAGTATGTGAGTAGCAATAGTGTCATCCCCTATTCTCAAATTACCTCTACCATCCAATCCCAACCAATAACCGTTCAACTATTGGCCTGAAGAGACCATCCAACTCATATAACAATCAAGATCTAAGGCCATGTACATGTGGATCAAAAAGTGGGAAGCAATACTAATACTAGAGGTTGACTCAATACTCCAATCTTTAGATAACATCTAATAGCAAGAAATTGCACCTAGGTCTTGAATCCTGCAATCAAGTCTAATATCATCACTACAATCAGTTAGATCTTCATTACCTGGCTCAAAAAAAGGATTATCATGGGTCAAATTAGCATCTATCTCAAATAAAGGATAAAAAATAAGTTGAAAATTAGATCCATCGTCCTGTTGGTCCAAACTCCAAATTTCTAAATGTGTCAATAATACTCTTCTTGGATGTAATCTATCTCCCTAAACTATTGAACCTCATAGAGTTGATCAATTTCCTTTAGAAGTGTCTCTTGTACACTTTCCAAGTTAAGCTTTGTAGATTTAAGCTTGATAGTAAGCTTACCAACCTCTTCCCTTAATTTCTTAGTCATGGATAGGGTCTCACTTGCAAACTTGTTAGCCATATCTCTATCATATAACAAGCACAAGTAAGCTACTTTGATTTCCTCCATGGTGTCTGATATAGAGCCAGGAGGAAGAAAACAACTTATCTCATTCTCATCAGTCAAAACTCAAACCTCTTTGTTTGATTCCTTTCTTTTACAAAATGAAAACATTTTAATGTGCATTTAGAGTTCCAAATGTTCATTATAACATTCACATGAGCACAATCCTTAATTCATGTTACAAGGATTCAAAACCTTCATTAGAGCACCCTTCAATGTATTAACTTATTCAAGAACAAATAAGACTTACTCAACCATGGCCACCCTTATCTTTACCTTTCACCAAGAACCTTATATTCAAAAAAATAAGCCACTACATCAATCTGCCCTTACATGTTCCATTAACTCTTTATGACTGTCCTAACTGTGAAACAAAGACACCTTACATCCACAAACCTCAACCTTGTTTTTTGAATACAAGAGTAACTAATTAGCATTTGAGGTGACCTTCAAGACACATTAGTAAGCATCAACTTATCAAAAGCAAACAATTATAATCTCTTCCCTTCATATTTCCTCAATTGGTTAGGATTGTCCTCAACTATCTCCATGGCACATACAAACTAGCAAACACCAAACCTTGATCCCAAGACACATAGAATTACCTAACATGTGAAATTTTTTTAAGAAGCTCAATTCATCATGAATAAACTTATTCCAAACCCCAAGTAGAGTTTTCTTATTTTGGTAAATATTCCTTCATTGACCATTCAAGTCCCTTGTAGCACTCCTCTCATATACTGCCTGGGATAACTTTCAATGTAGAACTATTTTATAGACTATAACTAGATTTTTAGGCTTCGTTTAGAGGGATTTAAAACATATCACAAGATCCTCATAAGTTTCTTTGTGAAAAGATGCTCAAACTGGTCTGATAGCGCACAAATTAGGCCTAAAAGGCTTGTTCCAATAAAGGTTTATTGAATCTATTATCTCTACTATCAATTTCACTTGAGAAAAGTTTGAAACACATCTATTTTGACCTGTTAAAGATTAATAAACCCTTAGATGATCAGTTCCTTATGAATTTGTATAAACCCTAACTTTTAACCACTCTAAACTCTGTGATTTCTAATTGTAACACATAAAACCCATTCAAAACTTTAATCCTCAATGCCTTAAATCTTATAGCCTTGATCCAAAACTACTTGAATATGAAAGAACATAAATAGATGAACATTGTAACCAAAAATAAGAGGATTTCACCAATAAAATAATGAGAAACATAATTATCTTCAGTCTCTGGATACCCTAATAGAGGGTTTTAGCAGTTTTAACAAAAATTACAATAACTTATTCAAAACACCACCAATTTGCATGAAAAAACAAATGGGTGGAAGGTGATTGATTTCTCTACCATTTACAAACAATTTCTCATTAGTTCTAGCCTGTATAATTCTGTACATAAGCTTGTAATAGTGAAAATATGTAGAAAATGCATAAAATTAGGGTTCTTTATTCAATCTTTCAGATTCAACCACCCACGAGTATACAATGGTCTACAAAGCCTTTATAAAGGAAAAAAAATGAATTTTATACTGCTAACTACCTCCTAACCACTTATCAATGCCAAAACCAAGATGACCCTTCATATTCTAATATTGCCTTTGTGCAATTTTAACAATTTTACAAACTTGTAAGATAACTTTTACATAAAACCTTAAATATTAACCTCCTTATCATATGAAAACAACCTCAAAGACCTTATAATAAGGTTGAGACATTAAACTAGGATCAAATTTCCAAAAAAATCACAAGGAGGCACAATTGTGTCAAGGTGCTCCTGCACCATACTCCCGACCAAGAAAATTTCCAAGTCCACTTGGAATTGAAGTTGTCCACCAAACTACACTCTTTGTATGCTTTGCCCCATTTTTACCTTACTCTTAATCACCTTCATTTTCACCTTAGGTTTTAAATTTTCCATGTAAATTAGTCCTCTATCATGCTTCCCCTCTGAAATCAGATTCTTCACTCCTTTATACACCTCAAAATCATGCTTCTCCCTTTGTCCTTTAACCTGCAAATTATTCTTTATCTAAAGTATTAGTAACAATGAAATAAAAAAAACTATCTACCATAATACCTCCATCATTCATCAATCCTTTACAAACCTCTATGAAAAATTCATCCATGATCATTCCCTTAATCAACTCAATGTCTTCAAGTCCTGAAATCAGGTCTCTTATCTCTGTCATACCTTCTCCTGCTTGCCTTGGAATGTCTGCAACAACTTTACCTTCTTCATCCATGAATTCCTCTTTAGCATCCTCAAAGACTTCTGCCTCTTTTATCCTCATTTTCCTTCTTCTCTTCCCTATTATCTTCCTTATATGCCATGAAATTCTTTTATTTATCTTCAAGTACCAACTTATCATTTCCTCAATCATCTGCTCCATCTTTTTCATGGATTCTTGGAACTCTTCTTCAAGTCTTTTCAAATCTTTCAACTGCGCAATCTCTTTGTCCATCTTCTCTTGTCTCTTTTTCTTCTTCCTCCCTTCCTCTATGTGCAAATTCCTTCTCAATTTCTCCATCTTCACAATCAAGTCTCTCCTTGCTTCACAATTCTCTATCTCACCTAGGTGTCTCCACTTTTCTCTCCCTAGTCTCTTGTACTTTATCACTACACCAACCTAAAAACAACCACACACACAAACAACTTTCCCAGAGAATCTTTAGGCTCTGATACCACTTTGATACAGAGCCAGGAGGAAGAAATTTTTTTATCTCATTCTCATTAGTCAAAACTCAAACCTCTTTGTTTGATTCCTTTCCTTTACTCAACACAAACATTTTAATGTGCATTTAGAGTTCCAAATGTTCATTATACCATTCACATGAGCACAATCCTTAATTAATGTTACAAGGATTCAAAACCTTCATTAGAGCACCCTTCAATGTATTAACTTATTCAAGAAAAAATAAGACTTACTCAACCATGGCCACCCTTATCACCTTTCACCAAGAACCTTAAATTCAACAAAACAAACCACTACATCAATCTTCCCTTACATGTTCCATGAACTCTTTATGACTATCCTAACTGTGAAACAAAGACACCTTACATCCACAAACCTCAACCTTGTTTTTGAAGACAAGAGTAACTAATCAACATTTGAGTCAACCTTCAAGACACATTAGTAAGCATCAACTTATCAAAAGAAAAAAATTACAATCTTTGCCCTTCATATTTCCTCAATTGGTTAGGACCTTCCTCAACTATCTCCATGACACATACAAACTAGCAAACATCAAACCTTGATCCCAAGACACATATAATTACCCAAAATGTGAAATAGCTTTAAGAGGCTCAATTCATCATGAATAAACTTATTCCAAACCCCAAGTAGAGTTTTCTTATTTTGGTAAATATTCCTTCATTGACCATTCAAGTCCCTTGTAGCACTCCTCTCATATACTGCCTGGGATAACTTTCAATGTAGAATTGTTTTACAAACTACAACTAGATTTTTAGGCTTCATTTAAAGGGCTTTAAAACATATCACAAGATCCTCATAAGTTGCTTTGTGAAAATATGCTCAAACTAGTCTGATAGTGCAAAAATTAGGTCTAAAAGGCTTTTTCCAAACAAGGTTGATTGAATCTATTATCTCTACTATCAATTTCACTTGAGAAAATATTGAAACACATCTATTTCAACCTATTAAAGATTAATAAACCCTTATATGATCAGTTCCTTATGAACTTGTATAAACCCTAACTTTTAGCCACTCTAAACTCTGTGATTTCTGATTGTAACACATAAAACCCATTCAAAACTTTAATCCTCAATGTCTTAAATCTTATAGCCTTGATCCAAAACTACTTGAATATGAAATTACATACATAGAAGAACATTGTCACAAAAAATCAGAGGATTTCACCAATAAAATAATGAGAAACATAATTATCTTTAGTCTTTGGATACCCTGACAAAGGGTTTTATCAGTTTTAACAAAAATTACAATAACTTATTCAAAACACCACCAATCTACATGAAACAAGAAATGGGTGGAAGGTGATTGATTTCTCTACCATTTACAAACAATTTCCCATCAGTTCTAGCCCCTACAATTCTGTACATAAGCCTATAACAGTGAAAATTTGTAGAAAATGCATAAAATCAGAGTTCTTTATTCAATCTTTAAGATTCAACCACCCACAAGTATACAATGGTCTACAAAGCTTTTATAAAGGAAAAACAACTGAATTTTATACTTCTTACTACCTCCTAACCACTTATCAATGCCAAAACCAAGATGACCCTTCATATTCTAATATTGCCTTTGTGCAATTTTAACAATTTTACAAACTTGTAAGACAACTTTTACACAAAACCTTAAATATTAACCTCCTTATCATATGAAAACAACCTCAGAGACCTTATAATAAGGTTGAGACATTAAAATAGGATCAAATTTCAAAAACTTTCACAAGGAGGCACAATTGTGTCAAGGTGCTCCTGCACTAGTGTCCTTCATTGTTTGCAAATCAACATAGGCAACACTAAGCTCATTTTGATCCCTTGGTGCATTTTGAATGATGATTTCTACATACATGTGTGTATTATCCAATCTAGATAAATTTTTCATTTAAATTTCAACAAACACCAACAATTGTCTTCCACAACTTCCCTCATGCATGTAAAGTTTTTGTAGATCCAAAGCACTATTTTTATAATACATGAAAGAATGAAAACCTTCTTCTTACTATCATCAACCTCATCATGGCTGTCCCAAATCTCATAGACATTCTTTTGACCAACTTGATGAAAATGTGCAGCATCGGGTTGAGGATCCAAATCAACAAGGCTACTGTCTTTATGCTCATAATCATGGCTTCTATGTTTTTTCTCAAAATCAAAGCTAATATGTATCTGCTCAAAATTAAATATCCTATGTACTTTCTCAAAATCAACATCAAGCAACAATAAATCATATTTATGATCAATATCATTAACATACCTTGCATAATTATCTCACTCAATGCCATCCTCTATGCATGATGATTTAAAAACAACATTGGAATGAAAGGGAAATTCATCCCAAGATAGATCCTCATCACATTTATATGCTGACACACCTAGATCCCATGTGAAAGAGGGCTGATTGCTTTGATCAAAATATAAGTATTCACTGTTCTCCTCATGAGTGGTTGCCTCTTTGAAAGATTCATTCTCCATCTTCCTAGGACTGAAATCTTCATCAACATCTTTCTCCATAGGCTTGTTTTGGAAGCCAACCCCAAATCCACCTAAAACCTCATCAATGAAACATGATAAGTGATCATAAAAAATAATTTTGGATTTATTATCATCTTTGATTCCTCCAAGTACATCAAAGATCTCATCATCAATATCTACTCCATTAGAAACATCAAAGTATACATTAGTCTTGGAATGATCATTTTATGAATCCATACTAGGATTCAAGGCTATCAATTTATCCTATCCTTCATGCACAACCTTATCCCTCCTCATTGCATGCATGCCCAAAGAGTTATCCTGAAACTTTGTCACACATTCATCATGCTTCAAAGAACTCACTATATTAGATTCACATGCTATGAATTCTTCTACAACTACCTACTCCACTTCAAACCTTTGTTAAAATTTATCAATCAACCTTTGAAAAAATTCATCAAAAGAATTTACCTGAATATGGACATGGGTGTTCATACCTTGGTGCCACCAATCATGAGCAACTCCTTCAAGATGCAAGGTTGCATACTGAATGGCAACTTTCTCCACTATGGGTCTGAATATGAAACAGTCTAGAATCCTTTGTACCCATGCTCTAGCTAAGATCCTATCTAATCCATCAACATTTGGAACTGAAGATTTTATGTTTTCCTTTCTACCATATGTTGGGTGATTTTTGTAGCCCTGTGTAGTCCACATGCTTTGTATTGTACTAAAATAATCATTGTATGGGATTGAATTTATGAATCCTTCATCTTGATTAGCATATGTCTCTCTGATGGTCGCTAGATATCTTTCCAAATATTTTATGGGATCTAGAGGGAAAATAGATGTAGCAACATCACTTTCAAGTAGGAAAATAGACTTGGAAGCTCCTAGATTACCTTGTTGAATCTGTGAAGAACTCCAACTCTCCTTATGTGATACTGGATCTTGAAGCTTTTTTTCCAACAACCTCATTACATCTCTTGTCTTAGCAAGACTATTTGTAGTTTTTTTATGAATTCTTTGTAGATCTTGGAAGAATATTTTATCAAAATCAGCCATCCTTTTACTTCTCTTTTTCCTGTTGCAAAAATATGATCAAACCTTCAGGCTAGCAAGATCATGGCTCTGATACCATTGTAATGTCCCACATTAAAATAAATCTCAAATTTATCAACTTATGATAACCCACAAATTAATTATCTCAAATCTGAAAAAAAGTATCGTGATTTCCACAAATTAAGCTTATCTCAAATCTAGAATTTAGATTTACTATCAAATTTAGAATTAAGCAGTTCGGGTAATATGAAAACAACACCAAAATACATCAAACTGGAAATTGGGTGAAGTGCAACTAAAATAGAATTATTTATTATGGGTAACTTCATAGAATTACCCATAATAAATAATTCTATTTTAGTTGCACTTCACTCAACTTCCAGTTTGATGTATTTTGGTAACTTCATCCAATTTCTGATTTATTATGGGTAACTTCATAGAATTACTATTTGCATGGTACTCATCCCCCGAGTTGGAATGTGGATTAGTTAATAAAGGATACGGTAATGATGTTACAATCTTGTGATGAGACTCACATCTCTCACGTTTATCGAGAAGGAAACTCTCTTGCTGAATTTTTTGCCAATTTGGTTGTCAGCCTTAGTGAATTTCGCTCGTGGGAGGAAGGGTTGATCATTCCCAAGAATGCAAGAATTTTTTTAAGAAATGATGGAGTTGGATAAGTTGTTGTGGCTTTTATGGCCTTGTATGTCCTCCCATCTATCATGTTTTCTGGGTGTTTTCTGGGTATTGCACTTTTGTCTAGGTAACTTTCACCAAGGTTTTGTGTGTTCTATTTGGGCTACCATGGGTTGTGATAGAAGCTGAGTTGAGCCAAATTCATGTGGTGATATTCAGAGAAAGAAGAAGCTCTGGAACATTCTTCGTCATGGCAATTTCACTCCATTTTTGGAGAAATTGCACGGTCGTGACGCTAATGCCTTTGCCAAGTTTGTCTCTCTTTGGCATAACCGCAAGCTGGTGTTCAAAGGGATGGAGGTAGAGGTGAATGAAGACCTTATTTCCACCATTACTGGTATGCTGACTGTGGGAAGGAAATTTTTCAAAGTCAAAAAGAGCAATGAAGAAGCAATGACCTAGTTTTTTAAGGATGATGAGCGAAATAATTTGGTCAAGTTGGAGAGTTGGGGCTATGATAGAACCTCCCTCAAGAAAATATGGGCTAGGGTTGCGGAGGTGATGATGCAATACATGATGCTAGAAGGGAGATTTAAGGCTCTTCTTGGTCACCATTTCACTCTCTTGAATCACTTCAGGCATGGTTTGTTTATTTCATTTCCCTTCTTCATTTTATCTTCATTGGAATCCTTGGTGTATGCTCATATGAAGAATAGGAGGGCCCCGGTCCTCCATGAAGGGAATATTTTTCTTATTATGGAACATGTCCAATCTCTAACCCTGGCTCCGACCATCAAAGGTAAGGAAGAGGTTTTTCGTACTTTCTCAAGGTCATCATATTTAGACTCTTGATCGGAGGGGGAGGAGGACTGGGATGAGGACAAGGAAGATGTTTTCCCTATGAACATGGCTTTGGCTTCCAAGAAAAGGAAGGTGGTGGGTTCTAAGAGTAACATTGCTCCTAAGAGGCTAGCCTTTTCTAGGAGTGATGATACAAAGGTTGGGTCAGATGGGTCCTCTCCCAAGGCTACATAAGTGGCTATTGGTAAAGGTGTTGTTGGTGGGGCTCTTGAGGTTGGGGCCCAGGTTAATGTTGGGTTGGTTGAGAAACCATGAAGACTGTCAAAGAGGTTGGCCAATTTGAAGAAGAAGGCTTTTGTAGTTATGACCATAGACCCTAAGGAGGTAGAGGAAGGTAAGGTTCTTGTGGATAAAACGGTGACTGTGCAGGATTCTCCAGTTCATGACATGACTAAGGTGTCTCTAGTGAAGGAGGTTAGGGATTTGAATGTGGAGGAGGAAAAGAAAAATGTTAATCCACCCTTGAAGATTGATCCTCTTTCAGAGGATTTTTCATACCTGGACTAGGATGATAATTATATGTTTGGTTTGTTGGACATGGCGAGGGTTGGGGTAACGAGCACCTTCAAATTGGCCAAATGGACTTTGCAAGAATTCAATAAAATTAATATCAAGATAAGAGGCTTAAAGGAAAATATGTGGAATGTTCAAAAGGCCTCTATGTCTGACATCCTCATTAACAGAATGGTGGAACTGGAAGGTTCGTTTAATGATTTCGAGGCATTGTACAAGGATAGAATGCAGGCCCTTGAGGCCAAGGTTTCTTGTATTAATGGGGATATAAAAAAATTGTTGTAGGTAAGCCATACCTCATTTAAGAATAGTGCAGAAGCTTTGGAAATTATCTTTAAGAAAACTGGGCAGCTTAGAGAAGATCAGGTTTTCTTCTTGGATATCATGGAGAAAGAGAAAATGGATAAGGGTAAGCGTAAAAAAATTGTGAAGGATGATGACAAGGTACCTGTTGGTAGAGGCTTGGCTGAATGGAAGAAAGCTTTTGATGCTGAGAAAAGGGAACTGTTGGATATGGTTGAAAAACATAAAAACCAACAGATTGAGGTGGTCAAAACTCTGAGTGGCTTTAACTAGTTTCTTGTTTTTTTCTATTTTTGTTTGGAATTTGTCTTCTTTTCTTTGTTTTGCTATTATTTTTTTGGTGGGTGCCATTGGTTGTTGACTGCGTTCTTTTAGTTTGGCACCGGTGGTGGTTTGGTTTTTTGGCTATTGGGTTGCTGCTAGTAGACTTTTGAATATTTTTTGGAGCAACATTTTGTTTCTGTTGTAAAGGGTTTTGGGTCCCTTCAATACCCGTTTTTCCCTATTAATCAAAACTTCATAGAATTATATCATATTTTTTGTCATATATAGAAGATGACAACCATGAATAGGTACATAAAACTATGTAGAGAAATCTCTAACTGGAAACCAAAAATACACATCAAAACTATAACAAACATCACACCAAATTTCAAAACTTCACACAAAAGTCTTCTATAAAACAAAGCATAAAAATACAGTCCAAAAATGGAAAAACCATGATATCCAAACTGCCTATGTTTTACACAACCCAGAAAAGAAAAACAAACCCAAACAATGCAAACTACAACTATCTTGCAACACAACTTCTAGAAATAAAATGTAACAACTTAGATCTATACTATGGTAACCTTTGAGTGAGATTACACTAAGATGAACCTCTGACTCCCATCCTTAGTTCATATGGGAACCCTCAAACATCTCATTCTTGAGCCTCCCTCTCCACATGTTTGACAACCTCTAAAGAACAACAAATGCATTGGTAATCTGTAATAATCCAAAAATGAAACCCAACTAATATTTAAAATCAAAATTTGTCTAAGGAAGATTTGGGCACCCAAGAGACTCCCACACCAAGAAGAAAAGTATCTTGTAACTTGAAATTAGTAACTACCTTTTCCAATTTTTGAAATCCTCTAGTCAACTCTCAAGAAAATGTGCCAATTGTCTTGCAAGCAATTGAGTCTCAAAAAGGAAAGTAATATAAATTTTGGGAAACCTCCAAAACCCACACCCTCCTTGCAATAAATGATGTTGAATTTTATTTTATTTTTTTCCAAAAAAATCTAATTTGAATATTTAAACCATAAATAAAATATTTCTTAATTAATTTGGAAGGTCCTGATTCACTATTTTTAGATAACCAACTTACTAAAAATAGTAAGTTTTATTTTTAAAAAGGGGGCATGACAATTTTGTAATTTTGGATAGGTAGATCAGTCTTTTTTTTGTAGTCCTTTGAAGTCCAGAGCAAATATAATTATAATTTTCTCAGTATAATACCATACAATTCAATATTATGGCTCAAATGAAAAATATGCCATGTTGATGTTGTCTCCTTTGAATGTAACTCAATACTCTTTTGATCAATATAAGGGATTATGGAGGTTTTTTTTGCAATAAATTTTTAGTTGATGGATTTTGTTCAAGTAATAGATTAAATATGTTTTCAATTAAATATTGAGAATATGGTTGGTATATTAAGGATTTGGAAGAACATTAGTGTGACAAGTGGGAGGTCTTATTATTGTAAGGCAATAATATCTTAAGTACCATTAAATTTTTGTTTAGGCTATTGTTAGTAGAAATTAATTATTTCATTGACTTCATGCATAGATAAGGCACCAGTCTAGGTTACTTCTTGTTCAACCCTAGACAGAATAAATCCCAAGTTATAAATATTTTTTATATTTTGTAATTTGTCTGTTTGAATTTTCACACAAATCTCAAAAAAATTCAAAGGATTTTAAAGATATAATAATTTGTAATTCATCAGTTGATAATTATTACCCATTTGAGTCACATATTGGTTTGTGTAATTTCTAAATTAAATTTCCAAATTGTTCTTTTTTTTGAGCACTATGGTCACAATTTGAAGCCCTATTCTCTCTACTGTATGGTAAATGGTTTTATGGAGAATAAGAAAGGTTTTTTTGGTAAGATTGGCTAGAGCTTAATGGGTGGGCCAAGAAAGTGTACGTCTTGTTATTTTCTTCAACAAAATGTGGACCTTTGGAAAATCTTTGACAAGGATATATTAACCTCATTCTTCCATGCAATGAAAGGCTATAGTGATGCACTCACCTCTAAGTTCTACAACTCTTAGAAGAATGGAGAGGTTTCTATTGGTATTTTACAATTTTTTGTTACCCCTTAGTCAGTTATGAATGCAACAAGGTTGAAGTGAGAAGGAATCAAGGTTTGTATGAAGAGAAATGGAAAGTACCAAAGGTTTATTGAAAAGTTCTTTGAAGAGGGTGAGAAATTAGAGCATTTTCAAAATGGCTACAATAGGGAAAATATACCTACTCTCTATGGACTAGTAAGTTTGCATGCGTTGAAGTACTTCACTTTAGAAGGTAGATTTATGATTGTGCACAGGTACCATTTTCCCTTTTTAAACCGCATTCATCATAAGGAGAATATTAATATTCCCTTCTTCCTTATCACCTCACTCCAAGACTATATTGAAAATGGGCCTTCTCATCCCCTACATCAACGTCTTATTATGAATCTATATAATTTTCTTCTCTCCCCAGTTTCATAATATAACCCTACTCCTATGGATAATTTGGTCAAGATAAAACTTATTGAGAGTAAAACCCATCCACCTTCTAAAATCTATCTCTTTGGAGGAAAATGGCTAAAATTAAAAAGGTTTCTTTAAAAATTTATGTTGCAACTACCCAATCCTTAGAGGAGGATCTATTAAAAATTACTCCAAAGAGAATAAATTCCTCTTTACTTCTTGGCTCCTCAAAAAAAAAAAAATTAGATATCAACAAGATTCATGGTGTTAAGGGGGAAATTATTGACATTGTTGATCATTTGGACTTAGATCATAATGAAGGGAATATTGTTGGGTTTTTTTGTTTTATTCATACTGGTTGTCGAAGGTCTACACGTTTGGAAAAGGCTTTGTAAGGGTAAAGGAAATGATTAGAAAGGAAAAGAACCTATTTTTGATGAGGATATGGAGGACTCTACTGATGAAGAATTTATTCCTCACATTACTAAGGAGAGTATGGAGAACAATGCCCAATAAAATGGGTGGGTTGAAAAGGACTACATGGAAGACTATTTAAATAACTATGGTGAGGAGGTCAATATTGAAGAAGAAAATGTTGAGGAAGACTATGACAATAAGACCAGACAAGAGGAAGAAGATGTAAACAAATAGGAGGATATGTTAGGAACTAGGACTGAGATTGAGACTAACAAGGCAATATTGATGAGCTCAAAGTGCATATTGATGACCTTCGTGTTTGCTTCTCTATTCTAGATTCTAGGATTGACTATGATAAATTTATGGATAAGATCATAGTGATGAAAAATTCCCTTGTAAGAATTATCTCTATTACTAATGGTATAATGCAAAAAGCAGTAATGGGAACCATTTCTAGTTAGTCTAAGATAAAAAAGAGGTAGAGGAAGAAACAAAGTAAGAACCCTGAGGTACAAGATTAAGCTAAAGGAAAAAACAAGAAGCCCAAGGATGGGTAGATGGCTCTCTAAATGTTCTATTGGATAATTGGAACCTTATTAAAGGTTATATGGAATGGTGGATGTTGTTGTTTTCTATTTCCTTTTATGTTTTATCTTTATGTTGTTCCCAAGCTTGTGTTTCTACTTTTTTATATATGGCATGTGTGCCTCTCTTGTTAATATCTTTTAGGTGTTTTTATTTTAGCATGCATGCCTCCTTATGGATTTATGTGCTCATCTTGGTGTTTTAGCCAGTTTTATGGTTGGTCTGGGCTAGTCTAGCCTTTTTTTCTTGTTCTACTATTTTTTTTTGTGCCTTTCAAGATTAGGGCTTTTTCCTTTCTTTTTTAATAAAAAATAATCTATATTTGTATAATCCTCATTTAATTATGTGAAATTCTTATTTTTTGTTACATCATTTATATCTTGTAGTATCATGAAATGGTTTTTAGAAGGAAAACCTATTGCAGCTTGATAAGCTTGGTTGTCATTGATTTCAAAAGTATGTTTGAGATTGTTGCAGTTTGATATTCCATGTTGTCAAAAGAGATTTGTTAATGTTAAAAGAGATTCGTAGTTTGGCTGATTGGTTACCAAAGTCTATGATAAATGCTCTACATTTCTCCACTAGCGATGCTTTGTTTCTATTGTTTGGAAGATAGCTTTATGGTGTGTTAGTGCATTCTTAATACAAGTTTCAAATCATTTGAATTATAGGAAAGGTGTTTTTGAGAGTCACAATTTGAAAACTATGTTGATCATGCATTGGAATTTTTAGTTGGTTGTCATTGATTTCAAAAGTATGTTTGATATTGTTATAGTTTGATTGTCCATGTTGTCAAAAGAGATTTATTAATGTTACAAGAGAGTCACAGTTTGGCTGATTGGTTACCAAAGTCTATGATAAATGCTCTACATTTCTCCACTAGTGATGATTTGTTGCTATAGTTTGGAAGATAGCTTCATGGTGTGTTAGTGCATTCTTAATACAAGTTTCAAATCATTTAAATTATAGGAAAGGTGTTTTTGAGAGTCACAATTTGAAAACTATGTTGATCATGTGTTGGCATTTTTAGTGGTGCAAAGTTTGGCTCTTAATTCCTCTACATTTGTAAATATGGTTGTGTGGATTAGAAGATAAGTTTTTGGTGTTGTGAAGGTGCTATATCCAAATTTTTATACCATTTATCCTTTCGTCAAGAAATTTATAAGTGACAGTGTTCAATATTGTGTTGTTTGGTGGCTAGTTTCAATGTTTGTTTGCTTGCGCTAACTTGTTGTTACATGATGTTGTGAAATGGTTGTACGAGAGTGTTCTTGAGTATCATGTGATGTTTTATGTTTCTACACAAGGTGCTGTTTGGTTTATCTGAAAAAATTTGTGGTCCAAAATGGATGTGTTGTTGGGTTATTCTTTTGCTTGGTCGACTAAGGTATGTTGAAGGTGTGTGCATTAAGTTCAAGGTTGCATAGAGTTCAAGAAGTTTTTGAAGGTGTTGTGTGGGTCATGTTGACTCAACTAGGAGAATTGTAAGTAATTATCTATCATTCATGTGTACCACCAATGTTGTGAAGGCCATCATGCTACAAGTTACATTAATTCTTTCTTAAGAATGACCTAATTTGAATTTGTGAAGTGTGTAGATGTTTTCTATTGAAGACCGAATTTGTGAAGAATGTTTAGGTCTAGGTTAGGCATGTTTTGGAATCCAAAAGGTGTGTTCCTCTTCTTGGTGTTGCATGAAGTCTATTTTGGGTCTTTCCATCTACATATTTCATGTCATTGTTTGATCCTTGGCCAAATTGTAATTGTAATATTCCTTGTTGTAGGCCGACATATGTAATGTAATCAATGTAATATCATGTATATATTGTAAACCTAGTTTATCTAGGCCATGGATAGGGAAATGGAATGTCGAGGATGTGTAATGCATTATGATAATTGTATAATCAATTAAAAGAGAAAGAGAAGTAGTGGGAGATCCTGTCTGGATTCAATTTGATCATATCTCTATGATATAAGGGAAGTGGAGAGTGTGCCTAACTATTTGGTGGAGGTAGTGATCCAAAGGAAAAATTTATTCAAGGCTAAAAGTAGTGAGCTAGTAAGCTGCAAAGAAGACATTTGAAGAAGTTGCAAAAGTGACAAAGTAGAATTGAAATCATCAAAAGAGAAGGGAAAAGTAGAATTGCAATTATCAAAAGGATTGAGCCTAATTGTTAAATTCAAGCAATGGAAGGACTATCATTTTGCAATCATTTCTAAATTTTTTCTCAGATTAGGGAGTAGTTGCTTCCTTGGGTTGTAGCCCTAAAATAAAGTCTGCAAGTTGTTGTAACTTTCTTGGGAGTGACCGTAAAACCTCATTACAGGGAGTAGTAGCTTCCTTGGGTTGTATACCTAAAACAAAATTGTAATTGTTATTCATTTTTTAGGCTAGATTAGAATAGTAGCTCCTAACAACCTTTCTCATCATGGTTTTTCCCCTTTGGGGTTTTCTACGTACATCTGGTGTTGTGAATTGTGTTCATCTTTCATATTCATGTTTATATTGTAGTGTTAAATTTTTAGTTTTCTCTAGAGGGTTTGACATTTGATAAAATATTGATTCATACCCCCTCTCAATATTCTAGTTTGTGTTCAAAAAAATCCACCTAGGTCTTGCAGAGCTTGAAGTGTAGGGACAATACATCTTAAATTCTCTATTAATTTGGCTACTAACCTAAAAGTATTGATGATTAGAAGTATCTTACCTATGGATACAATCAAATAATCAATTGGAAAAGAACTGACAATACACATGGTATTTTTGAGTGAATTAAAATTCAACTCCATTGGTTCCAACCAATAGAAATAGCTTTTTAGCAATTTTCAAAGTTCCATTAATTATACCATAATTACATGCAAACTTGTGATAGTACCCATTAAGCCTAATAATCCTCATAAAATATTCTTAGGGTCAACATAGGCACTTTCTAGTGAAATAAATTAAAAGTACTCCCCTTGTTGGATTCCAAAGGAACTCTTTGAGTTCTTGAAAAAGAGAAAACACTCCTATAAAATATTTTGATAAATTTCCACATGACGAGGATAATCATTCTATGTTTTACTATATATGACAATATCATCAAATAATTTGAAGATTATTTTTTGTAGGTAACTATGGAAAACTATATTCATGAGGCTATACAAATTGGAAGAGGCATTGGATAACCCAAAGGGTATGACCAAAAATTCATAGTGGCCTTCGTAATTCTTGAAGATAATTTTTTGAATATCAACTTCATGGATCCATATTTGGTGATAACCTAAACAAAGATCTTGCTTAGTGAAAATTTTATCCCCTAAATATTATCCCAAAATCATCAATAACAAGGTAGGAATTTTTCCTTTATTTTTAATTTATTAGTCACATGAAAATTAGACAAATCCTCAAACCCTATATTATGGATGAAACCGACCTCTTTGATTTACTTCACTATCATCTTAATATTATTCTTTTTCTCAAAAGGGTACCTAGAATGTCTAATATTAGGAGGATGGCTACCAAGGTTGAGTGGCATGAAATGGTTATAGGACTTAGGACAGGGTAGAACTTTTGGTTCATAAAACACTCATTGATGCATATCAAGGAAGACTTACAAATCCTATTAAGGAGAAGGAAATAAGGATTATATTCCTCAAGAGAGTGGAATTGTGCTAGAATACAAAAGTTCTCTTTCTTTAACATTTTTTTTATTAAGATTGGAGTTAATCATTTGAATATCACCTTCCTTAAACCCTTGTGTATACTCTTGGCCATCATGGTAGAATCTAAGCCAAAGTTGGGAGTTGAAAAAAGTGATTTTTACTAAGGTTTGTAACCATTATACCCCCAATACCACATCTATTCCCCCTAAAGAAAGAGAAAACATATTTTTAGTCAAATGATAATCCCTCATTATAAGCCTATCATTGTGGCATTTTCCCCCACAAGACATAATATTACCATTAGAAACTATAATGGAAGAATTAATCTATTGCTAACTTCTAGATTATATTAAATGAAATAATGAGAGAAGTTAAAAGGATTTTCATATTATAGAAAATAGAAGTGCTAATCTGACACATTAGATAAATAAATAAAAATAGTAGAAAGAAAGGAACTTGGCGTTGTAGAGAAGGGGGATTCGCTACTCATGAGTCTCTTTATTCTCAAGAGGTTCCCAAGGGATGAACTACCCTAAACTACCTCAAGGAAAAACGTGAGATTTTTAGAATTAGAAAGAGTAGGTCACATAGATTCTTTGGACAAACTGATGAGGTCTTGCAGAATGGGGATGACAGCATGGTGAATTAGCATCCTAGAGGTGCACTGGCATCTCGTATGGACTAGAAATTGAGTTTATCACACAAAAAGGTAAAGTGACTACTACTATTCTAACTGCTAAGAAAATCTTGGAACGCGAGAAAGTAGCAGAATATAGCAGAATTGAAATAAAGAAGTATAAATGATAAAGTTAAAGAAGATAAGAGATAAAAAATGCTCACAACAAACCAAGTAATGAAGCCTCCATCTAGTAGATATCTTCAATACCTGCATGCATAAGATCTAGAGAAAGTATTGGGGTTGTATAGGGGTTTTCCTTAGTCAAACCCTCGTTTTGGTGTTCCCACCTCCATGGACAACCAAATAGATAGAGAGAAATGAAGTATGTGATGAGTGATAAAAGAAAACCCTGCTCGAGGAGGAGAACCCCTATCACAAAATATAGGTGATAAAAGAAATCCCCACTTGAGGAGGAGAACCCGTATCAGAAAATATAGATGCAATAGATAGGGGATGTGTGAAATCACAAGATGCTCACAAGCATAAGGCAAGAGAGAAGGATGAAAAAGAGGGTTGCAAGAGCCAAGAAAGTTGCAAAGAGTGTTGTAAGAGCTCAAGAGTGTTGCAAAGAGAGTTGTGAAGAGGGCTTGAGAGTGCTTGAAGTTGCTGTAACAAGTGAGAGATTTGTGCAAGCAAGAGAGAGTGAGAAAGGAGAAGAGATTTCAAGGTAGAACCCAAGGAGGAGAAATATATTGAAAAGATAGATTTTAAAGAGAGAATATAAGGGAAAAGAAGCTTATCAAGCAGTTACAAGGCATCTTGAGCCATTACCACCGACCAAAGGAGTTGACAAGTGTCAAATATGATTGAAAACAGTCATTTGAACATTGAAATGTCTCAGGAGGCTAGCATGACGTGTGAACATCCATGTGGCGTGCTAGTTTCCAAACACATCATGCTACAAAATGACAAGAATGGGAAAAGCACAAGGTTTGACACAAAGCTGACGTGTGAGGGTAGCTACTGAAAAGGCATGCTGAGCATCCTGAGAGGAAAAAGGTTGGTGCAAGGGCTAAAATGAGCCTACACAAGTGCTAAGGGAGTGGACACTAAAGTGGATACAATAATGTATGTGAAATTGCAAGGGGTGCAATTTTATGACATTACAGGCACTAGAGGATGGACCTCACTATCCAAGACACTATCATGATGTATGGGCACCAATATTTTGTGTTGTAGTCCTTTTCAAGTGTTGTCATCAAATTTTATCACTATCATCCAAAAATGTTAAAATAATGAAAATGAACAAAGCATACCAAATGATACTAAAATGAAAAAAATAATGTAATCTATGTACTTTATGAAGACACCTAAAAATGACATACATTTTCCATCTTTCCATTTTATCATTTTCCCATCAATTCTTCTATTTATATTAATTAAATATTTTTTAATGATTTGATTAAGCTACCATTTCCTCTTTTCATCTACAATAATTAAATAATTATTAATTATTTAATTATCTCAAATTTTCCTTATATCTATATTAATTAAATATTTTTTTACTATTTAATTAACTCATTTTTCCCTACAACGTTAATTTTGGTCCTCTATAATTAAATAATTTTCAAAAATTATTTAATTAGCTAACACCTTCTTCTTAATTAAATAAATTAAAATAATTTATTTAAATTTAAATTACTCTTTCTCTTAAAATTAAATAAAATTAATATTTTATTTATTTTTCCAATCATGCTTATGAATTAAACAAATTTATTTAATTATTTCAACTATTACACCTTGTCAATCTAATCCATTTACTAATTTTAGCTCCTATCCTATCTTAATTTTTTTCATATACATTGATTCTTCTAATTAATCTTCATCATTGATCAAATATCAAGTGAGGAATATAAATGAAATCCTTTATTTTTCATGTTATCCCCTAGAGAAATACTATCCTAAGCTAGCTATCATTATCATTATCAAGCATTATCTATTATATTTGAGAAAATGTCATTATCTTGGCTACCATGTTATCTTGAAGAGCAACCCACATATCAAGAATTCAAGCAAGTATCAAGGAAACAATGGAGCAAATCAAGGTATTTTCTATGGTATAATTCTTTATTATTTGATCCATGCATAGATCTTAGGATTTATTGAGTTATTGTTGAGTGTGAATTTGGTACTTTCATTGTATTGTTTGTATTTTACATAATTCACATTTTCATTCAACATACACACTTTCAAATGAAAAATATAAATGATAAGGAAAAGAAATAGAGAGAAAAAAACTTCCATGTGGTTGTAGCCTCCAAATACTTATAGTTAGAACGAAAAAATGGTTGGGACTACTTGGGAGCTTTCCAAAAATGGTCAAGCCACTAGTTTTATATTTTAGCATCCATGGGAAATCATATAGAAAATAGGTAAATGTGTTTGTGCACTTAGCCTAAATGTATCTAGGATTAATAGCATAGTTTTGAAATAAAGTTATGAATATCAAATACTAAGTCTACAAGAATTGATATACTACTGTATATGATATTGAATAAAGGATGGTGGTAGCCACCAAAGAATTTTACAAAGAGGAATGTACAAGAAAATATGATAAAGAGATTGTTATAATACTTTAAGAAAAAACTTATTAAACAATATTACTAGTATGATATCACTAGAAATCTAGCAACATGCAACTTTAGTAGAAATGAATTGGTTCAAAGAGTTATAAATAGAAATCTAGAAACAAGAAAATTTAGAAAGCTTCAATAATAGAGGTTTAATTAGGAAAGTACACCCAAGAGATCCAAGAGTAGGATTTTTAATGTGTTTGATAGTTGAGATTCAAACTATTGATATATCAAAATGTTTTTGCAGAAGCTAATAGGTCATATTCAAATGGTTAAGGTATTTTTTAGACATACAAGTCTAATACTAAGTGATAATGGGTAGCTAAGTGTGAAACAAACATTTAAATTTTACAAACTTGTGGGATTCTAATGCATCATGTTGATATTCATGTATCATGCTAGTGTCCTAGAGAAGTCACTTAAAATTTATAATGTGGTCTTAGGTCAATGAGAAGAATTATAATTTCATAAATAAATTTGTTTATCTAGTCAAGTAAAAGGCTAAGGCCAGGGATAAAATGATCCCTAAAACATGCTAAGGGAAATTATCACTAAAGAAATCCCAAAACATAACATAAAATTATAATGGTATATAATTTTTAACAATTATTTTAAAAAAATGGGTAAAATTTTATTTAATCAAAATAAAGTGACATTACAACCAAGGAAACAAAAACTATCCCAAAAGGCCTTCCAAGAACACCCTACCAAGAGAACCAAAATAGACAACAATCTAAAAAATCCAACCTTCAATAGACATTGATTAAGATCCATGAATATTCTCCTAAATCAACATTCTCAACATTTGGGAACAATCCAAGGGAAGTTGCTCCCAACCACTAGTATTCCATTTTTTTAGATTGCATGAATTTGGTAGCCCCCCTATAAACTGTAGTGCACCTAGTAAACTTTTTTCATGTGATTAGTGATGTTGGAAAAAAATTCCCTCTAGTACCACAGGGACAAGGGGGAGACTAGACCTCATGACCTCTTGCTTGCAATAGGATGCTTTAGCCAATTGAGCTAGGCCCCCCACCCTAATCACTAGCATTCCAATTACCCCTATCCTCTGAAGCCCATTTTTCCAAATAATCCACAACATTATTCTACTCCCTTGGGATGTGGACAAAGTAAATAAAGTCCAAATAATTGATAAGTTGGCGAATCTATTGAATAACATATTCCAACTGTCAATTCACCCTATCTGAACTTCACTTATTCAACAAATTAAATAGCATATGAGAATCTATCTCATAGATGAGCTTGCACCACCCAAGAGCACACCCCTTTTTCAATGCAGTAAGGATGACAATATTGTAGTTTGGTTGTCATTGATGTCAAAAGAGATTTTTTGTCTAGTTCTTTGGTTGCTGGAGTCTTTGAGAGATGCTCCATATTTCTTCACCCGTGATTCTTTTCTCCTATAGTTTGGAAGATATCTTCGTATTATGTCAAATCATGTGTGATCCAAGTTTTAGATCATTTGTGTTATCGAAAGGGTGTGTTTGAGTGTGATAGTTTCAAGGTTGTGTTAATTCTATGAAAATTCTCATAGAGGTGGAAAGATTCTCTCTACATTTATTTTTCTTTTTAGATATGGTTATGTGGTTTTGAAGTTAAGTTGATGGTGTTGTGAAGGTGGTATATCCAAAGTTTCATATCATTAGTCCTTCCATAGAGAAAGTTCCAAGTGAAAGAGTATAGGACTATATTGTATGGTGATTGGTTTTAGTGTCTATTAGGTTGTACCAACTTATTGCTATATGAATTCATGAAAGGGATGTATGTGAGTGTTCCTAAATACCATGTAATTCTTGTTGTTTCTCTACAAGGTGTTTTCTAGCTTCTTCGGAACAAGTTGTGGTTCAAAATAGATGTGTTGTTGGGTTATGTTTTTTCTTGACTTACTAGGGGATGTACATGATGTGTGCCACAAGTTCAAGATTTCACAAAGTCTATGGAGTGTTTGAAGGTGTTTTATGGGTCATGTTGACTCATCTAGGAGAAGTGTAGATAATATATTTATCTTTTTGTACTGTTAGTAGTTGTGATGGCTGACATGCTACAATTTTCATAATTTCTTGCTTATGACCAACCTAATTTGAATTTTTCAAGTGTGCAGATTATATTCATAGAATACCAAAGCTATGAAGAGTGTTTAGGACTAGGTTAAGCATGTGTTAGAATCTACAAGCAATGTTCCTCTTTTTGGTGTTGCATATAGTCTTTTGGGTTTTTCCCTCTATACGTTTCATGTTGATTGTTTTATCTTTTTCTGACTTGTAAATGTAATATTCTATGCTATAGGCTGACATGTTAATTGTAATCAATGTAACATCATGTATAAATTATAAAACTAGTTGATCTAGATCAGATATATGTGTGCAATATGATGAAAATTGTATGACTAACTAAAAGAGAAAGAGAAAAAGTGTAAGTTCTTGTCTAGTTTCATTTTGAAGACAATTTTGTGATAGAAGGGAAGTGCAAAAGTGAACTTAATTGTTTGCTGGAGGTAGTGAGCCAAAGGAAAAGATTCTTAAATAAATGCTAAAAGTAGTGAGCTAATGATAAAAAAAGAAGACATTTGAAGAAGTTGCAGAAGAGATTGAAAAGCATAATTGCAATCATCAAAAGGATTGAGCCTAATTGTCAGTTTTCGATAGTGGAAGGACTACCATTATGTAATCATTCCCGAGGTTTTAATTAGATTAGGGAGTTATAGCTTCCTTGGGAGTGACCCTAAAACCTATTTTTAGGGAGTAGTAGCTTCCTTGGGTTGTAGCCATAAAACAAAGCTGTAAATGCTATTCTTTTGTGAGGTTGGATTAGGATAGTAGCTCCTAACAACATTTCTCACCACTATTTTTCATCTCTATGATTTCCACATACATTTGTGTTGTGTTGTGTTTTTTTGTGCATTGTTTCTATCTTTCATGTTTTTGTTGTGTAGTAGAGTTTGAAGTTTTTTTATTCCAGAAGTTTTCAAATTTGTTAGAATATTGATTCACCCCCTCTTAGTATTCGAGTGTGTGTTCAACAATTGTTATTAGAGCCTAGTTCCTTAGAAGAAGTCTAACAGCTTGAGGAAGATCTAGGATGACACAAGAATGGTCTCACAAGGTGGCTAGATTTGATGGAATAAATTTTACTTTCTGACAATTCAAGATAGAAACCTATCTATCCTCTTTAGAGTTTGGTGTTTGAAATTTTTTCAAAGATGGTTATACTATTCCTACTACTCCTCCAACTGATCCAAAAGAGATTAGGTCTTATGAGAACAATAGAGAGGCTAAGAATTCTATCTTGAGTGGGCTAGGAGATTTTTATCTTGTAAAAGTAATGCATTGCAATTCAACAAAGTATGGGATAAGCTTAGTGGCATCTATGAAGGAGAAATCAAACTAAAACAAGCCAAGTTGCAAATATATGAAGAAAAAATTGAGAACCTGAAAAATGTCAGAGGATGAAGATATTGTAGGATATTTTCTATAGGTAGATGAAGTAGTCAATGCAATCAAAGAGCTTGGTGAAAATCTGGAAGAATTTGTGGTGGTCAAAAAGGTATTGAGATCTCTTCCTAAATTTTATAGTTGTAAATTATCTTCTATTGAGGAAGCAAGATATTTAGATAAACTTTCAATAGATCAATTATATAGTGCCCTTACTACTTTTGAAATGAGAGAATTTGACAAAGAAGATCCAAAGAAGGAAGCAACTTTCAAAGCCAGTTAGAAGAAGATGTATGATCCATCTAATTTGGATAGTGACATTGATGAGGAAGAAGAAAACTTTGTAAGAAAGTTGAAGAGGGCTATTGTGTAATACCCTCCATTCTGAGCATTGCTAACAGGTATCATGACACTTAACCCTTGTTTAGTGATGAAATTAATTATAGTCCTACTTAATTCTTAAGGTGTGTCTTTTGTTCTACAAGTGTGACACTTTGATGTTTGATGTTACTTATGTGACCTTATTCATGATAGAGTTTAGAATATAGTGTGTAGTATGATTATGGTGTGTGTTGCTATTAGATATGTTCATTTCCCTAATATACATACATACATACATACATACATACATATATATATATTGTGGACTAACAACTTGATGATGTGCTTCATGTATCATGTGTGTGACTTGTCTATGGTGCAAGGGGATGGTTTCATGTCACTCTCTTAGGAGAGACACATGACAACACGACTCTCCTTCACCAATGCGTGAGTGTGGGTTATATATTATGTTGGTATATATGTACATGTTCTTTGTTTGTGATGCAGGATTGCAGGTACCAGGCATCAACTCCACCTAGTCTCATAGGTCTAAGCATACCTAAAAACAATCCTAATGATGGTATGTGGAGATAGCATAGGGCCCTGAATATCCTAGCCTTGAAACATTGCCTCATAGGAGGTGATGTTAGTTATAGTCACCTGTTCAATATGCCATTAAGGCAATATCCTTTACCTTGGTTTGCAAATGATTTTGGTGGAGTAATTTTTGTTGCATTAATATTTGAATTGTGTTTAATTATGTCTTTTTATTTTTGGTTGGTTAAAAGTCTCCTTGAGATATTATATTTTTGCATATGTATATATGTGTCTTATATTTTATGAAAATAAGGTTATAAATATTAACATATTCTAATGCGATAACTAAATAGTAATATGTTTATTAGTAAATATTTAAATCTTAATATGTAAGCATATGTTATATTTGTGTTTTGATTTACTATTTTGGTGGAGTGGCTATTTTTAAGGAGGTTTTTTTTATCTTTTATAATGTTTTGAATTTATTTGGTGGGAAACCCTAAACAAATGAGCTAATTATGTGAGTTAATTTGATTAATTATTTTATTTTAATTATTTCATTAGTGGGATGAGGATAGGTGCTTTAATTTAATATTTTAATATTTTATTTTATGAGAGGATTTTATTTCCTTGTTTTATTTTAGAAAAGAAGAGTCTTTTGGGGGAAAAAGAAAGAAAGTTACTTTCCTTTTTGTTTTTCTTTCTTTTTGAATTTAATTAGTTTTATTTATGGGAAAAATGGGGAAATCAGACTTTCACTTCTTTTTTTGTGCATGAAATTTAGAGTATTTGGAAGATATTTTTTTGGGGGGTTTGACAATGGAGAGATTTTACATGGTTTTAAAGTAAAATTTCAAAGGTTTTAGTGAAATTTTGAGTGGATTTGAATTGAAATTTAGAGGAGATGGGAATGTATTTGTTGCTATATTGTGTAGAATTCTTATTTCTAATCGTGCTTTGGATTAGAGATTCAGGTTTGAAAAGCTTCTTCAATTTTCAGTGTCTTGCATTCAAAATTTTCATGTTTTGAGGTAGGTTTTGTACTTAATTTATAATTTGTGTTTTAAATTCATAAATATCTATATGGATGTTATATAATATGTTATTTTTTATATTTTAAATTTTTTCTTTCAAGTGATTAAATGCTGCTATATGTTGGGTTTTCTCATTTTGATGTTTGACTATAATCGGGTATGCCGAAAAGAGGGTTTTGAAGGGAGCCGTTTGTTTTTCACATTTTATGAAATTTTGAGGCACTTTTGGTTAATTTTTTTTTGCGTGGCTGAGTAGTCAAGGGTCAAATATGAAATGGGTTTTTTATGGATTTGGATTTCAAGTTGTTTTGATTGTTTTATGGTTAGTAAACTTGACTGCTCTCAAGAGGGATTTAGCTCCGTTTTGGGGTAGGGTTTCTATAATTATTGTCCTTTACTTAGAATTATATTCAATTTTAATCTTTGTGGAGTGTTTTCACGATGGTTTTGTGTATTCTTAATTCTGAAAATTATGGTGTTGCTATGCTTTTAATAGCATATGAATGTTTCTTTCTCCCTCCTCCGTTTTTAGGCTTTTAAGTGTGGTTTTTGGGAATATGTTTACAAAACTCATTAAATGAATTTATTTAATTTTCTTGGGCCTGTATTTCTTGTTGTTGGAAGGTTTCTAGTGTATTCCTTGGTCTTATATGGTTCTGTGGTGTTCTCTTTTCAGTTTTGTGGAGTTGTGTTGAGTTTCGTGAAGATTGGAGTTGTTTCATACATCTATTGGTAGCCTTGTTTTTTATTCATGAATAATAAAATTGGATGTTGTTATAAAAGAATTTTATGGATGGTTTATGATGTATATTTTGGTTCTTTTTGATCTTGAGTTGTTTACACTTCGTTGTGGAAAATTTATGCTAAGTTTCAGAAATTTTCATTGCGCCTTGAGCACCTAATGGCAGTTTAATATATGGTATTTGATATAAAGTTATAGTGTTGTATCCATGTGTTATTTGTTTAGAACCTTGGGTTAGATAGGCTCATATATTACCCATGTGAGTATGGATTTTAAGTTCCGAAATAATCCTTGTTTGAATTCTATCCCTTACATTCCTTGTATGATAACCCTTGGTTTAGGTAGTTGCCCTTCCTTGGTTATTGTGTGTTTGAGGGCCTTATGTCTATCTCCTAGAACGGGGGGTGGTACTTTAGGTTCCACATGGTTGGGTGGTTTCCTATCTCAATCGGGTATTCGTGTCCTTGTTCAAGTGTGTGGATGGGTTCGAGTGTCTTCATGTGATGATTCTTCTAGTGCTTATTTCTCATGCTTTGGATCCTATTTTTCAAAAGCAGATTATGTATTGGATTATCATAGTTGCATATGAGTTTTGGATTTCTCCTAGTTGGAGGATAATGTATTAAGATGTAATGTAATAGGAGGTTAATGATGATAGTTCGTTATCTAGGATTATTTGATTATGTTCCTTTCATGTGCTCTTTTGGTATCTATATCTTCTCATATGAATGAATGTTAACATTAGGCACTTGAGTTGGTTAAGGAATAAAATTTAGATCCTAAATCTTAAATGGGATGTATGCTTTATAAGATATGCTTCTTAAAGGATGTTTCATTCTTATGTATTAGGATAAGTATTTATGGGAAAATTAATAATTGGAATGAGTATATGGTTAAGTGCTATAGGCGTATTCTTTATGAGGAATGTCTTAGCCATAATTCTTATCGATGCATGTTATAAAGGAATGATGATGTATCATGTCGATTAATAGAAAACTATGTTAAGGCAATATGTAGTGATGCATATCATATTTATCTTCACTTTGGAATTATTCTTCTTACATTCTACATGGCTATGTGGGTATAATCATTATTCCTTATAGTAAATGTAGTAAGGCAGTGTGATGTGATTAATTGGTGGTGGTATGGTGATACTAATTCATGTATGGACAATGTCATTTATGTATCTTTTGTCTATGTCACACTACATAATGATGTTAATGAAATTACCTTAGAGAGAATGTAACATTGTACTCTAATGTAATGAAAAAGTGTATTTGGTTAGTGTTGTATGGAGTAGGAGTTAGTATAGGATGACAAATCAAAAAATGTTATATCATTCTTTATTAAGATAAACTAGGAGTGTATCATGATGTACCTAAGCCTTGGAAAAGTAACTATAAAATGTTCATTTCGTTTAGTAATTATGTAAAGATTTTTCTATTGTACTTAAATGTAAAATGTTTATCTATCCTTGTTTAGTAGGCTAAAAGGGAAAAGAAATATAACCCTTTTCTTGTGGTAGATGTTGTTAGTAACAACATTGGGGAACCTAGGAGGACTTAGGACTAGAATGTAAATGATAAGTTCTATTATCTTCCGCTACTGCTTTATGAGTTATCAATGGTTTACTTCATTATGAATGATATTAGCAACTTTAGTTTGTATGTTTATTGGAAAGCTAATCATTATGTTGAGTGGCGTCAGCTAATGATAATCATGGTTCTTGACAATGTTAATGTTTTGTTTTAAAAAAAAATTCCATGTCTTTTGCATTCCTCTTTCTTTGTTTTCCTTTGGGTTCCCTTGAGGGGCGTTACACCTGGTATCAAAGCCCAAGTTCTAACACTGGGTACTCTGGTTTCATATGAGCCCATTATGTTGTACTAGTTGATTTTTCTTGTGTGACCTTGTTTCATTTCCATGGCTTCCTATTTTTTAAAGGTACAAATTTAGTCTTGGAATGCATGTGCAGGTTCTGATTTATTGTTGACAAGTTGGCATGCATATTTATTTTGATTGACTAAATGTGCATTAGGATAAGATGTTATTTTGTGCAGTTAGGTTACTTATGTGGTTCACTGCATTTACATAATGTTACGAATATACTACTTGTAAAAGGGTAGTTAGAATAGACTAATGGAAAAGTATGTAGGTAGTTAATAAATGAATATATTGGTAATTGAACATCTTGTTTGCTATGCGTAGTTGAAAACCTATGATGTAATGTCTTCCTCTTTTCTTAAAATTGTTTAAATAGAAAAGATTTATTCATTGTATGTCTTGCATTTTGAGTTGTTATGAGTGGGTGACATGTGAAGTAATTAAGCTGAGGTATGGGGTAGGGATGTTTGAGTAGGCATAATCCCTATGCAAAGATTTAGTGTTACTTGTCTTGACTTGGGATACAATTTGAGAGAGTGTGGGATTGTGTTTTGGAAAAAAATATGTGAATCCTTTTGTTCTATGAAAATTTGAATAACTTGTCATGAAGTAAGAGTTTTTTGTGTTTAGGAAAGACTACATGAAGTAGTAGGAGTTAAGTAGAGGAACATTATTATTCTTTTGTGAATATAGAACTTGTGTATAATTTTTTGTACTCTAGATGCATGAATGTTGATGTAAAAGTATTAACGACTCTTGGATGCATTTAGAAATTCATGGTGCTTATGTAAAATTATTATTGTGTGGAAGAAAAGTTAGTTTTCATATGCATATGTTATGAGGATATAATGTTATACCAAATGAATAAAAGTGAATGTGAATTTTTTAAGTGGAGCTGTTAAGTGATCACGATGATCTTGACATTGAAATTTAGCATCATGTGATATATGGAAAAGAGTAGAGTGAAAGAAAAAAATGATAACAGGTTATGGATATATGTAATGATATGAGTCACATTGGTTAAAGAAATAAATGTACTTATGGAATTATGTATGGAATTGTGTATGGAATTGTGTATGTAATTGTAACCCCCTGTAAATGTGAGAAACTAGTTACTGTGTGTTGGTTGAGTTTTGTGAATACCCCATACTTGCTTTTTGTGCCCACGAGATGGTGATACTGTGTACCCATCCATTGGAAAAATGTTGTAATTTTTGGTGTGGGATTAACCATACCATTATGTGTGTTTGTATGTTTGTTACCTAATTGAGGGCCAACCCACATGTGGTTGAAATTTATATAAATAAGAGTAGACAAAAGATAGTTTCTGGTCACGCCCACAAAAGGATATAAAAGTCACAGCAGAACTAAACCTAGGAATTGGACATTCCAACAGGCGACTAACATCTTTTCATGGTCGTTCATTTACTTTATCAAACCAGGGTGCGTATACTTGAAATGGAGCAGCACGGTATGTGCACTAAGAACTAGTTTCCAGTCACCATCTATAGAAAATAAATGCTTAACAGTAATACAACGTAAAGCTTTTTAACTTAAACACAACTCGGCTAAAATAGAAATCATAGCAGGTATTTAAAGGAAAAACTGTAAACTGGCTTTATGCTGCAGGAACAATACAAAGCTGAGTTTGCGTTGAAATCTACAGAAATGGATTCTAACTAGTAATCGACATGAAATGAACAGATAAATACAACAACTTGCTATAGAATACTTACTAAGTGGGCCCCCTTAGCAAGCATCAACTTAGATTACACAAGAAGTTGACTCAAAGCTTCATCGATTTTTATTCATATTCAGAACCAGGATACATCGATTACTCTGTTTTGAAAATAAAACTTAACACATAACTTTATTACTTGTTCAACTTAATTCTAACACATACTGTTTCGTCCTCGTTCACTCATGTAGGAGGAACAGTTATTTAAATGAAAAAGACAACTAACTAACTAACAGAGGAAGTCGTGATCATAAATATATTCTGAATCCGTGGAACAGATATTCATGAATGAAAGTCTATCTGCTCGACGCCACCCAGAGGAAATATAGCATTACACACTCCCTAAATTAAAGGACCGTTTAAGAATCTTCCCAAAGATTCGGTCAAAAAGTTATTACTGGAACGACTTCTTCAACAAAGTCGAGATTCTTGTGCTTGATCAGCTTCAACTTCCTCCAACAATCCTGCAATAAATAATAGAGGCGAAGGAAAGCATACACACAAGTGACACATCATCTATTCATTAATCACATGTTAATCCTATTCCATTATCCAAAATCATAAGCATACATTAGCGATGCGGTAGTCAAAAAGGTAATTAATGAAGTTATCAAGTTGCAGGAATATAGAATTCATTGCTATAGGATACTACCCGAAAAGCCTTTAGTCAACAGATTTACACAACTATTAACAATAAAAGTAAGAGTATCAAAGTTTCAAACTATGAGAATTTTTAAGGCTCATCAGTTTCATAGATTCTTTTCTTTTGGTTCTCTAGTCCCTCAATCCATGAAGGGGTAGTAGCAGCCACAAAGTTCCTTGGGTGGAGTGTGCACCATAAACATATTGCAATGCAAAGCGGCCTTAACTCAACCAATTCTAAGGAAACATACTCACTACTTCCCCTTATGATGGATCAGGGTACTTGATCTACATGTGCTAGCCTAATTCCCATAGTTTTGAGTACAACATTGGTATTTATTGGATGATCATCTACCTTGTCTTCATGAAAGGTATGATATGCCACATGTGTCGCCACTTGGGGGCGGGGTCTAAAGTGAGAGGGACCTACATGGATAACCAAAGTGGGACCATGTGCCCCATGTATATGTATATTTTGAGGTCTCGCATGTGGAGGGAATTTTGATACCCATGCTGAGATAGACTCTGTATCTGTACATGTTCTGACATGATGCAATAGGTACGATGCCACACCCCACTGATGTTTTGAAATAGTGTTGCTAATGATAGTGAGCTGGGCTTGAGGACACGATGCAACGTGCATAGAAACATGAAGGTATACTATGAGATTGTCTTATGATAGCCTACTTGTGTGATGAACAAAATGGGGCCTCGCACACTTGTAGAGGGATACTCATTTTTTCTTTTGATAGTGTTTTGGTCAGTTAGCATATGGGTATGTCCTAGCCATGTATACCTCTAGCTACGACGAGTACTTGTGTGTGTGCTCTCCATGAGGTATCAATATGTAGGGATTGTTCTACGTGTTTCTATTTTTGTAGAGCCATGGAAACTCTGCCATGTAGCATACGACCAGTGTGTCCCTTCTCTGGATGGCGTATGACCATGTTATGTGATGGCACGATGTAGGTTGTAGCCAAGGAGTACACTCAGAGTCATGTGGATGGCATGCTAACTCCACATCACATGAAGGCTACTGTTATAGCCTAACATTGTTCCCTCCTTCCTCGTTTGGTGGCTAGTATCTAGTCACGTAGTGTTGTACAGTTCAATTTCAAAGATTGTGGACTTTATGGTTATTACTGATTTTCCATTGATTGTGAAGGCTGACACATTGTTTATGTTTGATTGTGATGGTTTAGCCACTCCTTGTGATCTTATTTGTGCATAGCCCTCGTGGTTACATTTGATTTAGTGTTGAAATTGCATGCATTTCTTGCTTTATTGCTGAAATCGAATCTTTATTTGATATTTATTTATGACTTTGGTGGCTAAACTAGTTTATCCTTATTTTTTTTTATGTCAACCATGTGTCGTATTGTGATTCCTCTCCAAGGACGTATGAGGTGGACTTGGTGAGTGTATATGAGGAAGAAAACACAGGGAACCTTGAGGATGGGGGTATGTGAGGTTGTTACACAACTAGGACCCACTACCCACCTATGTGTGATGACTATCTCTTGGAGGCTAACCACCTTATACAACAAGAGATAGGTCATTGTGGTCTTGTTTGGATGGTCTCACCATGTGTGTGTGGCTTAACAACATCAAGCCATTGAGTGTGAGGTATGGATTATGTGAGATGGATATTGGCTCATGGATTAGTATGTTGCTTTTCGGTGTCTAGATGGACCCTTGTATAGCCTTATGTTGTGCACTTCCTAGTGATGTGATTGTGTATGTATGTGTTAGATGTATATTTCTTACATTTTGTTGAATATTGATGTAAAAGATGGATAACCATGTTACCTTAAATGTGTGTATTGTGAATTTGTGGTATTAAATGGATTGGATGTTATTGAAAATCATAAATTATAACTTGAATTGTGTTTCTAAAACATGAGATGGTGTGTATTTTTGAATATCAAGTAATCATTTGATGTATTTTCCTTGTATGAGATTATGGAGATGTTTGTATTGGGAATGGAAAATTGGGTTAATTGGAGTACCCACTATATTTATTAGTGTAAAATCAAGTATCTTACCATGAGAGATGTATGGATTTCTAAATAAAGGTGGTTAGGAAAATATTACTTTCAAATGTGTAGCCACATAGTGATTTTAATTGTAATGATTTGGAAAGAGGATGTACAACAATTATAGAGTAGAGAAATTTTGGAACTAATGTGTTTATGTTTCCATTTTGAGCCTTGTGACTTCCAGGAGTAAGTCAAGTTTTATGGGGCAAGATGTAATACCCCTCTAGTCTAGACACTGCTAACAGGTATTATGACACTAAACCCTAGTTTAGTGATGGAATTAATTATAGTCCCTCTACTTAATTTTTAAGGTGTGTCTTTTGTTCTAGGAGTGTGATACTCTGATGTTGGATGTTACTTATGTGACCTTATTCGTGATAGAGATTAGAATATAGTGTGTAGTATGATTATGGTGCACATTGCTATTAGATATGTTTATTTCCCTAATATACATATATATATATATATATATATGTATGTATGTATGTATGCATGATGATGTGCTTCATGTATCATGTGTGTAACCTATCTATGGTACGAGGGGATGGTTTCATGTCACTCTCTTAGGAGAGACACATGACATCACTGTAGCAAAGGGGAAATTCATAGGTTAAGCAATACAAAGCGTAATTTAAACTAAACCCAAGCTAAATAATTCAGAACAATGGAAAACAATAAAAACATGCATAAACAAGGGATTTTACCAAACACACATTCAATTCCATGAATAACCTCCATTACCCTTCTCCATTTCACTATTGTATGATACTTTCCCTCATATTTCCATTAAGTATACAAGTATGGCCTCATGATCATGATATTAGCAAAACATTGAAGATTCTAAAGTTGCTTCCAAAACTCATAAGATTTTGGGAGGAGGAATAATGATGAAGATAAATCCAATCTATAGAAAATATGATTTTTGAATGAAAGGATTAGATTGAAAGATAAATCGATGATTAAGATTGAAAGATGTGACATGCATTCAAATTAGGGTTGAATTAGTGCGAGTTAAAAGGTGGAGATTAAATTAAATAATAATTTACTCTTTAGTTAAGATTGTTCAAAACTCAGAAGAATAAATTTTGTATGTAAATATAAAGATTGAAATAGATAGAAGATGAGGATAAATATATTAAATAATTAAAGTTATTTAATTAATAAAGGTTTGCACATAGAAGATAAGATCTCATCTAGATAACAGACTGATTAAGATAGAAAGTCTATTCGTCAGAGACAATTAGATATTAAATCACTAGATAATTGAATTCAATTTAGATCTAGACATAAGTTATAAATAACTAATTAGATAACACAAAGACTATTCAATCATAGAGGAATATGTCAAGGATAAACCTTTTTATGAATTAATTTAATTCAACATTCAAGATTTAACATTAATTTAAATAAATAAAGATTTATTTAATTAAAGATAGAAAAGGATAAAGAATAATTAAATAATTAAAGTGATTTTAGAAAGAAGATAAATTTAATTAGTGACATAATTAAATAAATAATATTTATTTAATTAATCAAGATTGAATAAAGGTAAAAATCAATTAATTAAATAATTAAAGTTATTTAATTAATAGAGGACGAATGACTTCAAAAAATAATTAAATAATTAACATTATTTAATTATGAAAATGAAGATAAGAATTATGAAGAAATTGAAGTTGCAGGCCTAGGACAATATTTAGTGTCTACATTTTTCCCCTCTTTGACATAATGTCATCGGCGTTTGTGTCGATGAATAATAAATAACATGCCCCAGTCGTGCCCCAGTGTGAAATAGGTAAGGGTATGCCCCCTCGAGAGGACGAGAAAGTTCAAAGAACACAAGTGTGCTCTCGAAATCAATAAGAGGATTGGAAGATGAAGGACAAGAGAATAGGGGAAAATAGATAAGGATGTTGACGATGCAAAAAGGAAGAAATGTTAGAGTGGAAAATATGGATTTTAGTTATTAGAATGACTTCAATATTTTGTTGAAACATAATAGGCCTTGCATTAATCATCATTGGGTGTTAAATGATACAAATGGACAACAAACACCATGATATGATATAGACCAAGGTGTGCAAGGTCATCCACCTACTAAAAAAGATAGTCGTAGACAAGGAATGTCCGAACTCATACTAAGGTAAAAGTTTCCCTAGTATTTTTGTCAAGAAAAACCGCAAACAACAAACAAATAAAAGATGAGTCATGAAACATCATTGCTCCTCTAAATCCTTCATGGGATGTCCTCAAAGAATCTAGTAACTTGACTCAAAGACAAAGCCAAAAGATAATCAACAAACAACAGTCAAAGAAAAAAAAAAAGAGTCCCTATACATCGTTGCTTCTCTAAATCCTTCATGGGAAGTCCTCGAGAAAGCTAGTAACTGGACTCAAAGAAAAATCCAAATGAAAAGATAAGACAAAACAAGACATAATGTCAACAACCAATAAAAATATTTATCAAATTTTGATTTGTTTGTTGTTTAATTGTCTAGGAGATTGATAAGATGATTGTTTGACAAAGTCTGGTTTTAGGAATTGTAAGAGAGGGGGACCACCACATGCAAGAACCTAGGTCACAAAGGGTCAAGATGCGAGAGGCTTCCCTAACTTACCTCAGTTAACTATATGTTTAGGGTGTGAGGATGAGAATGATGAGGACTCCTAAAATCCTATGATCACTCTGCAATTCAAGTTTCAATGTGGGGCTAGGTGATTCAATCTTCAGGTCTAACTCTGCGCCTCAGGGAGCTCTCTACTCGAGGACATCAGTGCGGACTTCCGAGGACAGTGCGGTGCACTGGCGTCTTAGAAACACACTGTGGTACGTACGATCAAACAACGTCTAAGATGATGTTAAACACACTAAAATGACTTATCAACCTAGATAGTTAACTAAAAGGCCAAAATGATGTGACTAAATAAACCAAGTAATCTCTAATGTTATAAATCAAATAATCAAAAGTGATAAAGATGAGGAGAATCTCACCAATGAACTTGTTCGCCAGCTGATCCTCCAAGAGCTCACACACCTACACACAACAAGAGAGAGAATGTTGGGGGGTGGTTGTATAGGGGCCTGCCTCAGTCAGACCCTTGTTTAGGTGTTCCCACCTCCATGGAAAGCTAATGAAAAAGATAAAGGAATGATAAACACAAGCACTACAAAAATAGTACTATGCTACTCAACCAAATGATAAAGGAGAGGAGAGGGAAGCTTACCACCTCCACCAAGAGCACTCAAGGCTGCTTGGAGGAGAAAGGAGGGGAATTCAAGCCTCTGTTGCAATGGTGTGGTCCCAAACTTGCTCTACCAACATGATGGAGTGTGATATTGCTGCTATGGAATGCTTGGAATGCTGGTATGTGAGTGCAAGATGGGCTTGAAGTGATGTAGAGTCTTTCCAATCTTCATCCAACCTCTATCCAACCTTTTTCCAACCTCTAAAGCAAGTTCAAAGGCTTGAATATGAAGGAATGAGGAAAGAAACGACCATATTTGAGTCAGGTGGCAGAAGGAGGCGTTACAACTTCGTTGCCAATTGGAAGAGTAACACCTTTATTGGCTCAGCCGTAGGAATCTTCCAGGGATGTAAGTGTTCCACGTGGACATTTATGTGTCGTGCATGCATCCCTAATAGAAATGCCTCCACCGACACACAAAATAGGCACCAAGTGGACAACCATCAACGAGCTTAAGTAAATTAAGCCTTCGACATAGGTTTTCTAAAGTGTAATAAGGAAAAAAGGGGAATTGCACCTAGGGTACAAATTCACTCTTATACATTTTTCCCCCACTTTAGCAATCATGAGTACTGATGAGTGCTTGGTAAAGTAGATCAAGAAAAGAGTAGGGTTAGAAAAGTATACCTGAACCATGGAGGATGCAGACCACAATCTGGTGAACCCAAAGATGTAGGGCAAACAAAGGACTCCATAGCTACTCGGAACTATGAAGTTGGAACAACAAAGTGCCTTGCAGGCCCCCAGACCTTCAAGGAGGCAACCTCCAAGATCTCTTGTATGGAGGAATCCCCAACAAAGTGGACTCCACAGAGTTAGGAAGAGGTGACATGTCTACCCATAGATAGAACATGTCAGAAGCAGTGACACGTCTACTCGTAGATAGAGTGTGCCTAAAATGTCCATGCGTCTACCTGCATATAGAACACATCTAAAAGCGGTGACATGCCTACCCATAGATAGAACACATCTAAAAGTGACGACATGTCTACTTGTAGATAGGGCATGTCTAAAGCATCGATGCATCTACCCGCAGATAGAACACATCTAAAAACGTCGATGTGTCTACCCGCAGCTAGAACACATCTAGAAGCATCGATGCATCTAACCGTAGATAGAACACATCTAAAAGCAGTGACACATCTACCCACATATAGAACATGTCTAAAGCAGTCGGTCACACAAACTGAAAAAATTTCAAAGGGCTCCCTTGGGAACCCTTCAAAAGGAGACGGGTCCACTCAAGGGACGCACAGTTTGAAACAGTAAGGTCTAGTTAGGCTAGCCCCAAGCTAGACATGAAAAGGACAAATGGAATGAGTCTAGTTGGGCTGCCCCCAGACTAGACATGCAAGAGCCCATTTGTTACAAAGGATTTTGAAGAAAGGGTCCTTGAGGAACTCGCTGTGAAGTAGAGGGGGTCCACTCAAGGGACATGCAGTTCAAAAGTCGCCACCTTAGAGAAATTCACCATCAAGGGATCCTTTTGAAAGATGTTCACTTCATCAAGGAATTTGAAAGGAAGGTCATGTACCCGCGTGAGGGGAAGTTAAACAATTCCCACTTTGGAGGGAGGTCTTCAAGTCCTTTCTTTACGAACTCGTGATGAAGGAAACAAATTCCGTTAGGATTCCAAGTTGAGAATGTGCTTCGAAGGAAAAGGTATTATGAGGACTTTCAAGAAAAGATTCATTGGCGGTGAATTCATTTTCTGAAAGTTGAAGTGTTAAAGAACGTTGTCACACATAGGAGGTACAACTCAAGCACAAAAGAGAGAAAGATAAAGAAAAAGCGAAAAACAAAAACAAAGGGCACAAGGGGATCTGGTTTAGTGGGGTAAGATCTGTTCGAGCTCATATAATAGTAGGTAACCACAATGCAAGGTGAAAGATCATCAATCGCCAACCAAATCAAGAATAATGCATAGAAAACAAAGTAAAAAAAAAAAAATTGTGTCAACATCGAAGGAAAGCCTAGATACCCCCGACGCTTTGCATCGTCCCCAATTTATCGAAAATCAAGCACAATCATGGAAGAATGAATGTACAAATAGAAGGTTTACGACACAAAAACCATGCCTGTATCCAAGCAACAACAAGGGTAATGAGGGTCATCCAGGCACATATAGCACGAGTATGGGGGAACACATCACAAAACATGCACACATGAACACAAGATCAAGAAAAGGAAAAGGGGCCTCCTCCTAACATTGCTCGACCAAGAGGTCATTCGCTTCCCAATCCAAAACATTGTAAGGGGAAGGAGGACAAGTCTACAAAGGTGGAATGTTAAGAGGAGGGGTATCCGACCCTCCCACAACAAGGGCCAAAGAAGAGGGCCCCTCAAGGTCCTCTCCACCAAGATCTTGTGGAGTCAGAGTCAGCGATTTTGCGAAGATCGTTGATAGGATTGGGACCTCATCCACAAAGTTGAACATGCACCCCCTGGGAGTGCTATGTCTTACTTCAGTCGATGGGACAAGTTGTGCCTGAGATCCACCACTAGGCTCGCCGAATGATTCGGGAGCGATGATGAACTCAGGAGAGGCCAGGATTAGTTTTGTCACAAGGACAGAATAGTTCATCACAAGGCCACCTTGTGAAGGTGGGCTCTTCCTACATCCTTTATCATGAGAAGGACTAGCCCCTACCTTCTTCTTCACTGGAGGAGATGAACTCCCCACAGATGAAGCTAGAGATGCAAAGGAGGAAGAGGATAGAACCGCAGTGGATACGACCAAAGTGTTAACCATATCCATAGGTTTTGGGAAGGGCTGAATATCCAGAATGGACATCAACAAAGGCGGCTCCACCAAAGGAGCGATAAACACTTGTACCCGATTAGGCTTAGGTGCTTTTGTGCTCGCAACGGGAGTCATGAATGGATCAGGAAGAAGGGATACAACTGTAGACATCCAAATTTGGACACTTAATTTATCCAAATTTATCACTTTTCATCTAAACATCCTCTTATCCAAGTTAATTAAGTAATATTACTATTATTTAATTAATATCCTTAATTCTGCCAAATCCCAAAGGTATTTAATTAATAATTAAATACCTTACCCTCCTTAATCCCCTTTTTTCATCAAATGAATTAAATAAATATTACATTTATTTAATTCCTCACATGTCATTTTCATCTAATCCTAATCCATCTCCTAATCTCTTCATTAAGGATGTGCACATGCCTAATCCTTGATTAGGATGTGTCACATCCTCCAACTTTTGCAAGTTGGCTTCTAATCCTCATTAACCCCTAATTATCCTCTAATTACTAATTAGTTAAACCTAATTAGTACCTTGGTCAACTCTCCCCATCCCCCAAGGAATTTTTAATTCCTTTTTATTCACCCTAGGGTGGTCTCTTCCCCATGTGAATTTTTATTCACTTTTATTCTTCCTAGAATCCCCTTTTCCCATGCATCTTCTAGAACCTTTGACTTGTCACATCAAGTCACATGTGACAAAATCCCACCTTTTTGGAGACCCTCTCTTATCCACTAGATTCTCCAAGCATGTGAATTTTTAATTCACATTTATTCCTCCAAGGAATCTTCTCATCTCTCAATGTACTTGAAGGTACTTGTCCTTCCTCCACATCATGTACCTTCCTTCCACATCACCTACACATCATCTCACCCTTAGCCATCTCACATTCCACATGTCAAAATGTGAGGGCTTGTGAGTCCTCAACTCACCTTAGCCCTTCATCTTGACTTTGTTGGATAAATCCCAACCATTGAATTCTCTAGAGAATTCAAGTTTCTCTATAAATACCCCATCCTCTAAGGCATTTAGGAGACTTAGCCATTTGCAACTAAATGCTGCCATTTTGTGCACTCGTCTAGCCATCAATTTCATCCATTTACATTTGCATTCAAACACATAGCCAAATCCTTCATTTAGCCACATCAAGAGCCATCAAGGAGCATACAAACTGTATCAAAATCAAGGGCCAACCAAGGAGTTTCAGCTGCAAAAGGGAGGTATATCTATTTAGCATCATTTTACACTTTTCCTCTTTGCATTTACAAATTTCTTAGGCTAATCTTGAGTTGTTTCTTCATGTTTTTCCATTGCATTTTAGTTGCTTAGAATAGGTTAAACATTTTGATATCACAACAACAAGAGTAGAGGAAGATGACACTGTAGAGGTCCCTGAAGCGGGGGCGGTCATTTCTTCTACCTTCTGTTATGAAGCAGCCTGCTCGGCTAGGAGAGCCTTTTGCCAGTGCTTGCGCTCTTGTGCAAGGTGGTTCCTATAGCTCTTAGAGTTAGAAGTCACAACTTAGAAAGGGATGGGAGTTTCTTACTTGATCATAGGGACGTCCACTATGGCCATTTCGAGTGGAGGAATGGGTTCTTGTGCAGGAACAGGGGGAGTAGGTTGAGGAGTGATGGGAGGAGTCGACTTGAGAGCCTCGACAGCGGGCCTCTTTCCGCTCACTATCTTAGGAGTAGGAATAGTAGGAGGCCACAACAGTTGAGACAAGGAGGATTCTCTTTGAAGGATCTTCTTCCTTTCATATCGAACGAGTCTAGGCTCTGTTGGTAGAACAAGAAGCTTGAATGCAGGACACTTGTGATTTTTCCAAGCGTGCACCAAAGGGTTTGGCCTCAGACGTCCTTTCTTATAATTTTGATGTCTTGTGTAAAAGGTCCATCCTAGGCAGAAGGGAACCCATAGGTGTAGGCCATGGGTGATCCAGGGATTAGCTGCCACGTACGACCGGCGGTCGATATCCGATGTCGTGGATCACATGTACGAAACCTCTATGGATAAAATTTAGACACTTATGCACAACAGAGGGTACCACGTTCATTGCTACTAACCAAGGGATATCCAACTTTACATGGAAGAGTTCAGACCCAGGAATGATATCAAACAAGAGCTTCACAGTCTTAGGTCTGACCAAGACTGACAGGGTAATGCTACCTAAAGGGGGTACAAAAAGGCCATTGTGTGTGCGAATGAAACTTTTAGGAGCATCATATCCATCCTTATGTAAAAAGTTTATAAGCATAATCTCCTTTGTTATTATGTTCACCTGTGATGTCGGATCAATGAGAACACTGACTACGATGTTTCCATTGATCTGCACAGGAATATAGAGGGGAGATGGTTCCTTATTAAAGCCCATCGATAGGTCCTGTGAAGTAAAGGTTATACCAAAACTTTTCTCCACAAGCTGCTCGAAGGGGATGGTTTGATGCAAGAATGAAGCCATGACGCACACTAGACAGTGCTTTCACAGAGTCCTTAATTGTTAATGGATAAGATGGTGACCCAATTAAGGTTTTGTCATGCAATACTTTTGGATCCTTCCAACTACGCCACCTAGGGGTCACAGGTTGGGTTGCAAGGTGACCGCCTTACAAAAATCACACCTACAACACCCCTAGAGTACAAGGAAAGGGACTATTAGTATCGCAAGAAAAGAACCGAAATGGTTCATGTTAGGTTCACCAAAAATATAAGAGAGGGGGACCACCACATGCAAGACCCTAGGTCACAGAGGGTTGATACGTGAGAGGCTGCCCTAACTTACCTCAGCTAATTGTATGTTTAGGTTGTGAGGATGAGAATGATGAGGACTCCTAGAATCCTACGATCACTCTGCAATCTGAGTTTCAATGTGGGGCTAGGTGAGTTGATCTTCATGTCTAACTCTGCACCTCAAGGAGCTCTCTACTTGAGGACGTTAGCGCGGACTTCAGACGGCAGTGCGACACCCTGGTGTCTCAGAAACGCACTGTGGTCTGTACGGTTAGACAATGGATAAGAAAAGGTTAAACACACTAAAATGACTTATCAACCTAGCTAGTTAACTAAAAGGCCAGAATGATGTGACTAAATAAACCAAGTCATCTCTAATGTTATAAAACAAATAAGCAAAAGTGATAAAGATGAGGAGAATCTCACCAATGAACTTGTTCGCTAGTTGATCCTCCAAGAGCTCACACACCTACACACATTAAGAGAGAGAATGTTTGGGGGTGGCTATATAGGGGCCTGCCTCAGTCAGACCCTCATTTAGGTGTTCCCACCTCCATGGACAACCAATGGAAAAGATAAAGGAATGATAAGCACAAGCACTACAAAAATAGTACTATGCTACTCAACCAAATGATAGAGGAGAGGAGAGGGAAGCTTACCACCTCCACCAAGAGCACTCAAGGCTGCTTGGAGGAGAAAGGAGGGGAATTCAAGCCTTTATTGCAATGGCGTGGTCCCAAACTTTCTCTACCAACGTGATGGAGTGTGATATTGCTGCTATGGAATGCTTGGAATGCTAGTATGTGAGTGCAAGATGGGCTTGAAGTGATGTAGAGTCTTTCCAATCTTCATCTAATCTCTATCACACCTTTTTCCAACCTCTAAAGCAAGTTCAAAGGCTTGAATATGAAGAAATGAGGGAAGAAAAGGCCATATTTGGGTCGGGTGGCCGAAGGAGGAGTTACAACTTTGTTGCCAATGGGAATAGTAACGCCTCTGCTGGCTCAGCCATAGGAATTTTCTAGGGACATAAGCGTGTCGCGCAGACATCTACGCACCGCACGAGTGTCCCTAATAGAAATGCCTCCACCGACACAAAAAATGAGCACTAAGTGCACTGCCATCAATGAGCTTAAGTAAATTAAGCCTCTGACTTAGGTTTTCTAAAGTGTAATAAGGCAAAAGGGGAATTGCACCTAGGGTGCAAATTTGCTCTTATACAGGAATGACACATACTTTATAAGACGTTGAGTCTGGATTTGATTATGTGACTATCTATATAAGGCAATGATAAAGCCTGGTTTCATAAATGACACATACCGTATAAGACATTGAGTCTAGTTTCGATCATGTGGCCACCTATATAAGGAAATGATGATTGTTTGACTAAATGATCACGTCTATTTTTAGGACGAACACATCCTGTATAAGACATAGGTTAATTGTTTTTATTCTTGATTTGGAAATTTGTTTGTTTGACTTGATGACCTTGTTGATTTATTTTTCTTGTTGATGCGTGACTTGTCTTGATGTTCTGATAATTGTTTTTATTTGACGACCATGTCTGACTTATTTTGATTGAAATGATGAACCCTAAAGGACTGACCTAGTGCGGCCTCGGGGGCTATTCGATTGATGGTCTTGCCTACATTATACACTCAGGGACCTCATAGTTCAACTAGACTTTGACCGACAAGACTGACTTAAAAAGATTTGATTTATTTAAATATATATGATGTGTGTGATAGTGAATGTGAAGAACGTTAATGGACTGACCTAGTGCAGCCTCAGGGTCTCATCGATTGATGGCCTTGCCTATGTTATACATGTAGACACCTCATAGTTCGACACAACCAATGACTTTGTCTTATAGACAAAGGACCGCATCATGATTTTATACAAACAAACCTAAAAAGATTGACCTAATGCCTCGGGGGCACATCAACAGATGGCCTTTCCTATGTCTAGTCATAGAGGCAACATAGTTAGATAATGACAAAGATTGATTGGTGCGAATGACTCTGACTTTGTTTTTTGGATTTTTGGTATGTTATGATTTTTTGTCCTTTTGAATTTTTTTTTATGTTTTTTGATTTTTTTAGGACATTTTGTGATGTTTTTGGATTTTTTTTTTAATGGTTTTACGCCCTCATAATAGCCATTGTAAGAACCACATGACGTAAGTCAAGTGCTTGTCCCCAGTCGAGTATAACACCAATTTATTATGAATAGGATAGAATGGGGATAGGAAGTGTGCTTGATGTCAATCATTCAGATTCATGGAAAGAACAACCATTTATTATGAGTGGTATGTATAGGTGGTGGATAGGAAAGATAGGTGATATGACCGAAAAGTCAAGTTGGAATGATGGTAGACAAAGAAGTATAGTCGACTATACATGGCACCTGTTTGCTAGGTTTTCACCATGGTACTTATCCAAAGTGCCACCGAAGTGGTTTTCACTATCGAATGACTTATTTCCCTTCACTATTTTCTTGATTTTTTCAATTTTTTTGATGTTACCAAGATGCCTATTTTCTAGGTTTTCACCTAGGTAATGATTTTTTTTTTTTGTATTTTTGATGATTAAGACAAGGCTCTCAAAATCTATGCGTAGAACTTCTTTAGATAAAGGTTGTTGATTGTGCTAATAATGGTTCTCCTTCAAGCGTAGAGAGCTGGTATGCTCTTGATCTAAAGGATTCAGTGGCAATATAGGGTCCTAACCAGTTTGGTTCAAACTTTCCTAGTTTTTCTCTTTCTGCTTGATTCTTTGGATTTTACATTAAGACCAGGTCACCAATGTCAAAATTTTGATTCAATACTTTCTTATTGTAGCTCTAATGAAGATGATTTTGATATGCTTGAACATGATCTAATGCCTTTTGTCTTCATTCATCTAGGAACTCTCACTTATGAAGCCTTGACACACGGTACTCTTCATCATCAATATGCCCTTTCAAAGATACCCTTAGGGAAGGAAACTCGACCTCAATAGGCAAGATGGCCTCTGCATTGAATACCAAGGAATATGGAGTGGCATCTGTGGGAGTGCAAATAAACTTAGAAATCTATGTGCTAGTAATGTAGGTCATAGGAATGGCTTTAATCCACTTGGTAAAGTATTTAGTCACAGTAATGATTGATTTATGGCCGTTGGAAGATATAGGATGTATCTTACCTATGAGATCGAGTCCCCATTGCGAAAATGGCCATGGTGACATTATTAGATGAAGCTCCTATGTTGGTGCGTGTATCAAGTCTCCGTGAATCTGGCATTGTTCACATTTCTTGATAAAGACATATGAGTCCTTTTCCATTGTAGGCCAATAATAGTGCAGTCTCATAATCTTCTTAGCTAAGGTAGGGCTGCTAGAGTGGGATCCACATATACCCTCATGTACCCCATGCAAGGTTGCTTATGCTTCTTCAGTATCGAGACATTTGAATAGGGTATTGTCCAGGGCACAACTATAAAAGGTATCTTTGATGATGGTATAAATAGCTGACTTACAGAATAAAGAAAGACTAGTATGTAAAGGGTATTCAATAATGGAAGGTATTGATTTTGAAGAAACCTTTGCCCCTATTGCCAGAATTGAAGTTGTTAGATTATTTCTTGCTTATGCTGCATATAAGAACTATAAATTCTATCAAATGGATGTGAAGTCAACCTTTCTAAATGGAGAACTAGAAGAAGAATTTTATATTGAATAGCCAGATGGATTTCAACTAATTGATAAGGAAGACATGGTTTTCCGATTGAAGAAAGCTCTATATGGACTTAACCAAGCCCCAAGATCCTCGTATGCTAGACTGGAAAAATACTTACTAAAGCTTGGGTTCAATAAAGGTACTAGTGATAGCAACTTATATTTCAAGTTGAATCATGACAAAGAGTTAATTATTGAGGTCTTTGTTGATAAGATTATTTTTGGAGGAGATGATAATCTATGTATGAAGTTTGCTGATAAAATGAAGAGTGAATTTGAGATGAGTATGATCTGAGAGATGAAGTTTTTTATGGGACTACAAGTTACTTAGTTAGACAAGGGGATCTTCATATCTCATTCCAAATATGTGAGAGAAGTGTTGAAGAAGTTTTCCATGGAAGATTCAAAACCTGTTGGTACTCCCATGGTAACTGGATGCAAGTTAACACAGAATGATGATTCTCCTAAGGAAAATCAAACAAGATATAGATCAATGATTGGCGGATTGCTCTATTTAACTCAGACCAGACTAAACATTATGAATGTTTTATGTATGGTTGCTATATTTTAGGCTGATCCAAAAGAATCTCATGTGACTGTTGTAAAGAGAATCTTCAGATGTTTGAAAGGAACAACTGATTTTGGACATTGGTATCCTAAGGATGATGATCTTACTTTGAGTGCATATACTTATGCAGATTGGGTAGGAGATATAGATGATAGGAAAAGTACTAGTGGTGGTGCCTTCTTCCTAGGAAAGAAGTTGGTGTCTTGGTTGAGTAAAAATTAGAATTCCATTTCTCTATCTATTGTTGAAGTAGAGTATATTACTACTGCAAACAATTGTACTCAAGTGATGTGGATGAAACAGATGCTGAAAGATATCAGGGTGGTATATGAAGAGCCTATTGCCATATACTGTGACAATTCAAGTGCAATAAACATGTCGAAGAATTTGGCGCTACACTCTAAGAATAAGAGTATATCTATCAAGTTTCACTTCTTGAGGGAAAAAGTAAATGAGAAAGAAGTCAGAGTGGAGTATGCGCCTACCAAAGAATAGGTTACAAACATTTTCACTAAGCTATTGCCGAAGGATACTTTTGAATATCTCAAAGAAATGCTAGGAGCGATTACCCCTCCTGAAAAGAACTAAGAGATGCATTTAATTGCATCAATCTGTATGCTTCAAAGCTTGTATGTGGGAAGATAATTCTTATATTTTCCATTGATGTCAAAGGGGGAGAAGATTCTTGTGAAAATTTGAGAATTATCTGGGGAGAAGAGTCTTGTGGGGAACAGAACATGTAGAAGTTGACGAAAAAGAGTCAGAATCTAAGGGGGAGTAAATGTTGATTGAGAGTTGCGTTGATGGTGTTTTTCACATCATGTGTTGCCAGCAATTCCAAAGGGGGAGATTGTTGGATGTTGTGGTTTTTTTGTTGATATGTGGTTGCCATTGATGTCAACACTATTAGCATTATTGTATTGAAAGTTGTATATGTCGAGGATATTGAGAAAATTGTTAAAAGAAGAGTTTCCAGTGGAATACTAAAGGTCATGAAGGTGTTTTGTTTTGTATGTTGAAGATTAGTTGTTGTTGAATAAAGGGTTTATTTTTTAGAATATTTAGTTCATCTACCAGAAGTTTCAGAGGTCTGTGTGAAGACTTGATCGTGCTATGAATAGTTGTCTTCTGATAGTGTTTATGAGGTCTCTGTTAGTGTTCCTGATTGAAGTATGTGTAATTATAGTTGTTGTAGATGCCTCTTTGTTAGTTCCTAATGTTTTTGGATGTTTCTAGATCATTCTCCATCATTTTTGTACATCCACGTTGATTAGTGTTCTCATGGGCAAAGATTTTTCTTGTGCATGTTCAATTTTTCATGCTCCTGGCCGACATGTTGGTGGTAACGTGTTGTGGATCCTTGGAGATTGAAATTTTATTGTTTGGCGCACTCTTGGATATTGTTTTGGGTCGCATCATTGTATTGGCCAATGGTGTTTAATTCGCATTGAAAATTTAATTGATAAATTAGGCCAACATTGTAATTGTATTTTATTTTTTTGGTCGACTAAGTGGTTGATGTAATTCCATAATGAGTATATATATGAGTGATTGGTTGAGCGAAGTTAGTGTGTGTGTGAAGTGAGAAAAGCCATAGATTGTAAAAGTGTGTGAACATTGATCTATTTATTTGATTGTTGAGCAGAGTGAGAGTGAAGAGTGAAGGAGTTTTTTTCTTAGTTCATACCCTCCGGATTTAATCTTATTTTGTATTGTTGGGTAGTGAGCCCCCTTTGCATTTGAGCAGTGTGCCTAAATGCATGTGCGTTCCCCTTTCTATTTTAATTATACTTTTAATAGGGTATAATATTGTGGACTAACATCCACCGTGGTTTTTCCCCTAACAGGGTTTCCACTTAAAAAAATCTTGGTGTTCTCTGTGTTTCTGATGTGTTGATTTTTTATGGTTTTCTGCTCATTCATCAGATCTGAGATTAAGTTAAGTTTGAAAATTTTAATATTCTGTGACAACTAATTCACCCACCCTCTTAGTTGTTTGTCCTTTTTTTGCCAATAATTGGTATCAGAGCAGGTTCCTCTGTAGAATTTTTAAAAGCTTGAGGTGATCTGTGATGGAATCATACAAGGACAGTCCTAGACTCAATGGAGAAAACTACTCACTATGGAAAGCTAGGATGGAGTGTCATTTGAGGTGTATAGGTGAACCCTACTAGAAGATTACTAAGAATACATGTGTTATTCCTCAAAATGGTCCTTCCACTACTGATGAGATTAAAGAGGCTAAGAATAATTTCAGGGCTATGGAAGCTTTATTAAGTGCTCTAACAGATTCAAAAATGACAAATGTGATAGGTCTGAAGAAAACTCATGAGAATTGGACAAAGTTGGAAACTTTGTATGAAGTAGATGTACATGTGAAGATGGCTAAGCCATAGAGTTTGAAAGATGAGTATTTGAAGATGCGTGAAGATAAAAATATTTCCTCTTTTATGCAGAGAGTAAATGAACTACTGATGGGTATTAGATGTTCTGATGGTACACTAGAAGAGGAAGAAATTATAGCCAAAGTGCTCAAATCATTTCCTCCCTCTTACAAAGCAAAGGCTCATGCTATTGAAGAAACTAGATCATTGACGAATATGACAAGAGATACACTGATTAGTAAACTTGTTGCTTTTGAGTTAAGTGAATTTGGTGAATCTATTCCAAAGACTGAAACTGCATTTAACGATACTGTATTTGGAAGACACAAGAAAAGATATGATCTGGGAGAGTGGCCCAAAAATTCATCCAAGTATGAAGAAGAAATGAGACATCTTGAATATGAAGAAAGAGAAGTAGAAGAATTGGAAGCACTAATTGTGAAAAAAGAAGGCAGAGGACAAGGTAAGTCTAAAGGAGTGTTTCCTATTAAATGTTTTTCCTACAGTAAACTAGGTCATTTTGCATCAAGATGTCCAGAAAGAGTTCCTAGATCTAAGCCTAACAAGTCTAGTTTCCAAAAGAAATGTTACTATGCTGAAGAAGGACTGATTGATGATGAGTCTGATAAAGATAATGGAAATGAAGATGAATGGGTTTTCATTGCTACCATTGAAAATAGTTTTGTGGCTATTGAATCTACTAAAGTTGAGAAATATCTTGCAACCTGAATTGAAGATAAAGATGAATGGGTTATTTAAAGTGGATGCTCACATCATATGACTAATGATAAAAGAAAATTTGTAATTCTAGAAAAGTATGATAGTGAGGTTGTAAGATTTGGAGATAACAATGTTGGTGTGATTCATGGAAAAGGGCCTATTTGTCTTAGTGGTAAGCACAAAACTGATGATGTCCTTTATGTTGAAGGCTTGAATCATAACTTGTTGAGTGTTGGATAGATGGTGGACAAGGGTTATGATCTTTAGTTCAAAGATGGAAGATGCAGGATACTTGGAAGTTCAGGAAAAGTAATTGCTTCAGGTAAAAAGACAAAAGGTAATATTTTTCACCTAAATACTGCCAATGAAAGTTGTTTAATTGCTCAAGTAGATGAAATTTGGTTATGGAATAGGAGGTCATGTCATGTGAATTTTGATAACATTTTCAAAGTAAGTTCTACTCAGGAAGTAAGAGATCTACCTAAGCTAGTGAAGCCCACTAACACAATTTGCAAGGAATGTCAGATGGGAAAACAGACTAGAGTCTCCTTCTAGAGAAAACAACATAATGCAAATGGTTTGCTGGAGCTGGTGCATACTGATCTTTGTGGTCCCTCCAGAGTTAGAAATCTTCATGGTGAAAGGTACTTTATGTTGCTTATTGATGATTATTCTAGGATGATATGGGTAGCTTTCTTAAGAGAAAAGTGTGAAGCATTAGAAAAGTTAAAAAGTTTCAAAGCTATGGAAGAGAATGAGAAAGGTCTAAAAATCAAATGATTAAGGAAAGACAGAGGTGGTGAATTCACCTCCAAGGAGTTTAATTCCTTTTGTGAAAAGCGTGGAATTAGAAGACAGATATTTGCCCCCCAAACCCCACAACAAAATGGAGTTGCAGAAAGAAAGAACAAAACAATTCTGGATGCTGCTAGAACAATGATGATAGAAGGAAGTGCCCCTCACATCTATTGGAGTGAAGTTGTAAGTACTGCTATGTACACTTTGAACAAGGTAAATGTCAATGGTAATTCTGGTAAGACTCCTTTTGAGCTATGGTTTGGCTATAAGCCTACTGTTAAGTATTTCAAGATCTTAGGAAGTAAATGCTATATTAAGAGAAATGAGGATTTAAGCAAGTTTGATGCAAGAAGCGATGAAGGAATATTTCTAGGTTACTCTACCAAAAGAAAGGCCTACCGATGCTATAACAAAAGATTAAGAAAGATGGTTGAGAGTGAAAATGTTAGAGTTGATGAGAACTCTGCTAGATCATCCAGATATTGTGGATATGATTCAAATGAAGACAATAAAAATCAAGTGAAGAATGCTTAGACACATAATCAACTTCATATTGTGCCATATGTTCTGGTAAAACAACTTCAATTTGTTTTAGTAAATCAAGTAAGCTAGGAAGGAGAGACAAGTACAAGTGCAGAAAAGAGAACAGTAGAACCGAAAGCTCAAGAGAGTCCTAAAGTTCCAAGGTATGTAAAGCTAAACCATTCTGAAAATAAAATCATAGGAGATAAGAGTAAAGGTGTGAAAACTAGAAGGAAGATATTAGAATAGTATTGCCTAATTTCCAAGATTGAACCTAAAGATATCAATGAAGCCTATAATGATGAACACTGGATGGAAGCTATGAAAGAAGAACTGATGTAGATTGAAAAGAATAATACATGGACATTTGTTCCCAGACCTAAAGATAAAAATGTGATTGGTACTAAATGGTTTTTTTGAAATAGGCTGAATAAACAAGGTGAAGTGGTCTAGAATAAAGCAAGATTGCTATGTAAAGGGTATTTACAAATGGAAGGTATTGATTTTGAAGAAACCTTTGCCCCTATTGCTAGAATTGAAGCTATCAGATTATTTCTTGCTTATGCTGCATATAAGAACTACTAAGTATATCAAATGGATGTGAATTCAGCCTTTCTGAATGGAGAACTAGAAGAAGAAGTTTATATTGAACAACCGGATGGATTTCAACTAACTGATAAGGAAGACATGGTTTTCCTATTGAAGAAAGCTCTATATAGACATAAGCAAGCCCCTAGAGCCTGGTATGCTAGATTGGACAAATAATTACTGAAGCTTGGATTCAATAAAGGTATTGTTGATAGTAACTTATATTTCAAGTTGTATCATAACAAAGAGTTAATTATTGAGGTTTTTGTTGATGACATTATTTTTGGAGGAGATGATAATCTATGTATGAAGTTTGTTGATGAAATGAAGAGTGAATTTGAGATGAGTAGGATTGGAGAGATGAAGTTCTTTCTGGGACTACAAGTTACTTAGTTAGACAAGGGGATCTTCATATCTCGGTCCAAATATGTGAGAGAGGTGCTAAAGAAGTTTGGCATGGAAGATTAAAAACTTGTTGGTACTCCCATGATAATCGGATGCAAGTCAACACAAAATGATGATTATCCTAAGGAAAATCAAACAAGATATAGATCAATGATTGGAAAATTGCTCTATTTAACTCATACCAGACATTATGAATGTCGTATGTATGGTTGCTAGATTTTAGGCTGATCCAAAAGAATCTCATGTGACTGTTGTAAAGAGAATCTTTAGATATCTGAAAGGAACAATTGATTTTGGACTTTGGTATCTTAAGGATGATGATATTACTTTGAGTGCATATACTGATGCGGATTGGGCAAGAGATGTAGAGATGAAGTTGGTGTCTTGGTTGAGCAAAAAGAAGAATTCCATTTCTATATCTATTGCTAAAGTAGAGTATATTACTACTGCAAACAATTGTACTCAAGTGATGTGGATGAAATAGATGCTGAAATATATCGAGGTCGTATATGAAGAGCCTATTGCCATATACTGTGACAATTCAAGTGCAATAATTTTTTTGAAGAATCTAGTGCTTCACTCTAAGACTAAGCATATATCTATCAAGTTTCACTTCTTGAGGGAGAAAATAAATGAGAAAGAAGTTAGAATGGAGTATGTGCCTACCAAAGAATAAGTTGTAGACATTTTCATTAAGCCATTGTGAAAGGATACTTTTGAATATCTCAGAGAAATGCTAGGGGTGATTACCCCTCCTGACAAGAACTAAGAGATGAATTTACTTGCATCAATCTGTATGTGTCAAAGCTATATTTCTTAATCTAGATTGATGTTTCCATGGCTGCTACTCAGGGGGAGCAGTCAGATGTGCAGATATGTGGTTCAGAGCTTGTATGTGGGAATATAATGCTTATCTTTTCCATTGATGTGAAAGGGGAAGAAGATTCATATCAAAAACTGAGAATTATCTGGGGAGAAAAGTCTTGTGGGGAGAAGAACATGTAGAAGAAGTTGCGGAAGAAGAGTCAGAATCTAAGGGGGAGTAAGTGTTGATTGAGAGTTGCGCTGATGGTGTTTTTCACATCATGTGTTGCCATCAATGCTAAAGGGGGAGATTGTTGGATGTTGTGGTTGTGTTGTTGATACATGGTTTTCATTGATGTCAACAATATTAGCATTATTGTATTGAAGGTTGTATATGTCGAGGATATTGAGAAAATCGTTAAAATGAGAGTTTCCAGTGGAACAATGAAGGCCATGAAGATGTTTTGTTTTGTATGTTGAAGATCAAATGTTGTGGAATAAAGGGTTTATTGTTCAAAATATTTAGTTCATCTACCAAAAGGTTCAGAGGTCCACGTGAAGACTTGATCGTGCTATGAACAGTTGTGTTCTGACAGTGTTTTGTGGTCTCTGTTAGTGTTCCTGATTGAAGTTTGTGTAATTATAGTTGTTTTGGATGCCTCTCTATTAGTTCCTAATGTTTTTGGATGTTTCTAGATCCTTATCCATCATTGTTGTACATTTGTGTTGATCTGTGTGCTCGTGGTTGAAGATTTTTGTTGTGCATGTTTGGGTTTTCATGCTCCTAGTCGACAGTTGGTGGTAACATGTTGTGGATCCTTGGAGATTGAAATTTAAATGTTTGGTGCACTTGTTGATATTGTTTTGGGTCACATCATTGTATTGGCCGATAGTGTTTAATTCACATTGAAAATTTAATTGTTAAATTGGGCCAACATTGTAATTGTATTTTATTTTTCTGGTCGACTAAGTTGTTGATGTAATTCCATAATGAAAATATATACGAGTGATTGGTTGAGTGAAGTTAGTGTGTGTGTGAAGTGAGAAAATATAGAGGTTGTGCAAGTGTGTGAACATTGATCTATTCATTTGATTGTTGAGCAGAGTGAGAGTGAAGAGTGAAGGAGTTTTTTGTGCTTAACTGGAACTATAATCAGACTTATCTAGAGGCTATTTTCTTAGTTCATACCCTCTAGATTTAATCCTATTTTGTATTGTTGGGCAGTGAAGCCATTTTGTATTTTAGCGGTTAGCTCTAGGCAGTGTGCCTGAATGCGTATGCATTCCCCTTTCTATTTTCATTATACTTTTAACATGATATAATATTGTGGACTAACATCCATTGTGGTTTTTCCCCTAACAAGGTTTCCACGTAAAAAATCTTGGTGTTCTTTGTGTTTCTGATGTGTTGAATGTTTATGGTTTTATGCTCATTCATCAGATCTGAGATTAAGTTAAGTAAATTTTTAAAATTTTAATATTTTGTGACAACTAATTCACCCCCCCTCTTAGTTTTTTGTCCTTGTTTTTCCAACAAGGTTCACCAGTAGAAATATCCAAATTAACCACTGAATTCTCCTTATCGTCCATAGGAGACCCACCAATACCTGAGTTCCCCCCTTGAATATTTCCTACCACCTTCTTCTGATTAACATCCTCCACCTTGGCACGAGCCTTCGGCTTCTTACCAGTAAAACCACCCTCAAAACCCTTCAACTTACACTTAGCACGCGAAGCTCTGGAGGAAGATGGCTTCACATCACCTATCGAAGGGTTATAGTCCAAGTCAGTATCATAGCAATCTGACCATCCTTCAGAATCTTGGATCTCCTTAATCCTACAATTCCCACTACCTTTCCCCTTCTTTTTGGAAATAGGGGTTCTAACAATGCAATTAGCTTTCAAAAAATCCACAATGAGAAGCATTAAACCTTCATGCAGGTAAGGATTCCTGGGGTTTCTTTTGAAATTTGAAATACCCTCTTCCAAGGAACTCAATAGATAAAAGGGAAACGAAACCAACTTACCATGGTGAAAGTGATTCAGAAGGACAAAGTGATGGCCATAGAGCGTCATGAATCTGCCATCAAGCATAAAGTAGTGCGTCAAATCCACTGCTACCTCCCACCAAATAGGTTTAATCTGCATTCTATCATATCCTCCACAATCAAATAGACCATCCTAGCCCTTTCCCTATCACGAAGGAAATTTTTCCTTGCATTTTGAGAAATGTTCTTGTCCTTGTAGAATTTTCTTCCATCCATGGATAGACCTATAACCTTAGCAATAAAATCTTCATTAATGGTAGCACCTCTACCAAACATACTAACCACATGGACATGCCAGGCGTCAACAAACTCCTTAGACACCAAGGGTTCGAAACCCTTCATACGCTCCAGGTCAGGCTTAACACCACCATTCTTTAGAATTTCCCCAACCCATGGATTAGCTCTCATTTTTTCACAAGACAGAGGCTCGGTGTGACACCTATCCTCTCCCATCATCAAGTTACTAGTAGAGCACAAACAAATCACAACCAAAGCACTAGCCAAAAAACCACCTAGAAAGCATGTGAGGCTCTTGAAAGTAGTCTGAAAGGAGGTAATAGACATAGTACTTAGACAACTCGCCAATAGGAGGCAACAATTTCCAATGATCACCCATTGTGCAAGAAGCCCCATCAAACAACAAGCTTTATAATACCCATGCAACCCCAAGATCAAGGAGGTGGATAATAATAAAAAATTAATGTTTCTCATTAGTAATAAGGCTCTTCAAATTAGTAGGAAGGGCATCACCCTCCCTCTATGAACTCGTCGATGACACCCCATAATTAGCCAACGAATTGGCTACAACATTAGCCTCCGTATAGGCATGGGAAATGTAAATTTCTTCAAATTCCTCACATAAAGAAATGGCATCATATATAAAATTGTTGGTAGACCATGAAGGAGACCTTTGCTTAAGGAAATTCACTATATTTAACAAATCACCTTCGATCCGAAGTTTAGAGACCCTTAAGTCCCTAGCCATCTTGATGCTATGATAGGCGGCTACAACTTCAACAAGGTAGTTTGTCTGGATTCCCAAAGGGAGTGCCACTGTTGAAACAAACCTACCAATGTGATCTCTCAACACTCCCCCACAACCAGAAGAACCCAAATTACCTTTACCACATCCATCAAAGTTGATCTTGAACCAACCTGGAGGAGATGGAAGCCAAGCCACCACATCCCTCACAACATTATCCTTCCGCAGGGGCTTAGCAATATCAAAGGAAAGTTTCCAATTTTTGGCCACCTCAACATCATAATCAAAAACTTTCACTCTTCCCGAAATATCAATCTTATCCACCATCAACATCATATTTTCTTTAATAAAGGACACAGTTTTGAAGAAAAGGGAGAGAGGAGGAAGAGATGAGTCTTTGAAAATCATATTGTTCCTCTCCTTCTATAACCCCCAGATAACATGCAGAAAAACAAGAGACCACAAAAGCTTCAAAGAAGGATTGGGAGAGGGCACATTCCGTTGGAGCCACAAATCCCAAATAGAGGTAGGAAAAATCTACTCAATGTGCCAAAGCTTGAGAACAAGAGACCAAAATTTACGAGCATAGCTACAACAAATAAACAGATAAAAACTATCCTCCATGTCCATCATACATAGGTAGCATCTACTTGGCATAGAGAACCCCATTTTCCAAAGATTATTAATAGTAAGAATCTTATCTTGTACCAGCAACCATAGAAAAATGTTAATCTTGGGAATAAGCTGCGGAAACCAAATTACGCCCCAGGGAGGCTGATTAGCCTAGTTTTTGGTATAATTTTGGGTAGAATCTATAGCCTATTTTCCCATAGATGTCATGGAATTTAATTCTTAAGTGTTGGAATTGGCATAATGTTTCTCTCAAACCATTGACATTTGACATTACCCATCTCTATAAGCTTTAATGATATTTTGCATAATATGTGGGTCATCTATATTGATTTTGCATGTGATTAATGAATGTTTCTTAAAGTGGTTAATGATGTGTAGTTATTATGTGTACTAACCTTGACATGCAGATTTAATACACCAAGTTAAGGAAGACACCACTAGTTGGGCATGCAACATAACGTCCAACTGAGAAATCACTCCAAGTCAAAGGTAGTCGACATCAAAGATTCTTCATCCAACTGAACGTACCGCCTTGCAGTGGACCTTAATGATCGAGCATGCACAGGCGTTACTACTAAGCTGGATCTTCGCTTGACTTGCATGTCTGACTAGATTCACTGCATGCGTAACCGTCATCACTCCATTTTCCCTTGTTTTCCCTAAATGGTGTCCTCTTAGTCATAGAGTTGATTGCCTTGTTTAGCTGTAGTATAAATAATAATTTGATGGTCCTTCTTCAGGAGGTTGCATGATTTTACATTGTACTCTTATTTTCAGTTTTATCAATACAAATACATTACTCTTTGTATGCATGATTTACAGTGAATAAAATAAAGTTCTGAGTTTGAGCATCTAAGTTCTTGTTAGTTTAGAGGAAAGTTATCCAAGGGGGCCCACTTGGTGAGTAATATGTCTCCTTAGTTTAACATTAGCTTAGTATTACTTGCTATTTGGTACTTAGAAATCTGGCATTGACTATTCCTATTGCCACTAGAAGTCCATTTTGTGTCTATTCCTGTAGCCAAAGTAGACAGAGTAGTTTCCTGTTTGTTGCTCAGATCTTTATTCCTGCGCACATTTTAGTATAAGTATAGTTATTGGTTGATGTTCAAAATTTTCTTTATTGCCTTTCAAGAAATTTACTTTCAGCATTGTTTTTCTTAGTTGTAGCATGCAATGACTACTTGAGCCCCTAGTGCACAACAGTGTCGACCCATTTCAAGTTCACATCCTTGGGTTGACAAATTAAATGCACCTTCATGATGATTGAATGGCTATTTAGGTTAGATGTCCAGTCTCTGAATCATGGTTGTAAAGGCTTAGTTGTGAAATCATTGGAGGCCAACATTTTTGGCATCATTGTTGGGGATGGTGTTGAGCTAGGAAGTCTTTTGGAGTCATTCGTAGTTTTTCTTGATATAGTCTTTCTGGAAGTTTTTCTTAGGAAGTAATGACCCCCCAAGATTTTCTTTACCAATTCTTTGTGTGAGTTGATTGATAGCGAGTGATACCGCATTCATAGAGGAAGGAGAAGGGGTGCTTATGGGAGACTCCTTCCTAACAATCCTTGTCCATTTCAACTACTTGAGCACCAAAACATGCTAGAAGAAGAAGAAAAAGATCCATACCCCTTTGCAGACACATATCCTGATTTGACTAGCTCTGAAGTCTCCACGGAAGATCAAAATCAGCTTGAGAACCCCTTTGCCTTCGAACCACATCAAGTAGGCATGGGTGATGCAAATAGGAACTAGAAAAATCAACCAGATTTTCCTTTCCCCATTTCCCATCAAAATGAAGTTGACAACATCAAGAACATTCCTGTCTCAACACTCCCCAAGTTTTATGGACTTGTGATAGAAGATCCTAATACCTTCTTATTTGAGTTTGACATACTTTGCAGAAGTTATGATTATACTACTGATGCCCATAGGCTTAAGTTATTTCCCTCCACTTTGAAAGAGGCTACATTAAGATGGTTCATGAGACTAGGAAGAGATTGTGGAAACTTGAGAAGACATGAAGATAAAATTCCTTGAGAAATACAAGGAATACTGCAAGGGTAGTGACATGAGAGGATGAGACATTTTCAGGATGCAGTAGAAGGAAGATGAGAGCTTGGAAGATTATATTGCAAGGTTTGTGTTTGGCTTGCAAAAATATCCACACCATGCACTTAATGAGGACTCACAAATGTTGCTTTTCCTGAGAGGAATCAATGAAAACTGCACTGATGCTTTGGACCTCATGGCATAAGGAGATATCTCCCAATTTCCTTGGGAGGATATCAAGAAAATATGCTAAAATTACTCTAGAGTAGCTTCAAAGAAAGGGAGAGCTTATCAACCTTCCATGCATAATTAAACTACCAGTGGAGTTTCAAGAATGGAGATCACTCATTTGCTATCAGATTTCAAGCAAGATATTATCAATAATCTAGCTATACAGCTAGATGCACTTCAGGCTAGAAAGAAGCAAGAGGAGGCATAGACGATGTTGATAGAGTATTGTCCCCATTACAAATGAAAGAAGGATTGAAAATGTAAGATGGTAGCTAACCTGGAAAGGAAGAAGGCCCCACTTGAGTTCAAGCCAATTCAGATTGAAGAATACCAAGTCTACTATGTTGCATAAAGGAAGCCTTGGGCTCCTAGACAACGTATGCCACCAGATCCACTATCCTATGTTTGACCATATTTTAACTCTTATTTATCTGGTAACCAATGGCATCCCCCATATCCACCCAGTTATGGAGGATATCCACTATAGCCTTAGAGTAATCCTCCAAATGCTTGGCCTAGCCATCAGAGTACTCCACCTCAATGGTGGCAACCTCAGGGGAATTGGCAGTAATTTCAAAGGCACTAGCAACCACCTCTAAGAAATTGGGAGCAAACAAATCAATGGAGAGGAGTACAACAATGGCCTACTCAAAACACCAGTTACATGCAACCACCTTCTCAGCCCCAACAACCTGCTATAATGCCTCCACCTACTAATCCAAGCTCAAATGCACATAAACCAACTCAGCTAATAGCTCAACCCACACCCAATCCTAATAATAAACCACAACAACAACCTACATACTTTGTCGATTCAAATAAATTTCCTGCATATGCTATGAGTGTAAGTGATATCCACCTGCATTCAAGAACCAAGCTACGAGCCCCTTCCAAGCCTATCACCACTGAGCTTCCTGTGGAAGAGGAGGAGGAGCCTCTGAATGATCCCATTCAACCAAATGAACCTAAAAATCCTGAACTAGTTCAAGCTAAGAAGACCGAGCAAGAACCACCATTTCCTTAGAGACTACAAGTTGCCAAGAAGAAAGAAGAAAAAGAGGATGCCACTTTTGACATCTTGGACCAGCTAAAGCATATATGTGTTCAAATACCCTATTTCAGGTCATAAAATATGTTCCAATCTATGAAAAAGCTATTAAGGAATCTTGTCTTAAGAAGACAGGAAGGAAGAAGAAAGACCCAACTACAGTTCATGTGGTGGGCCAACTAGCTGATATCATGTTGGGAAAGGTGACTATTCCCAAATATAATGACCCGGGGAGTCTTGTGGTAGCAATTTTGATAAACGGGATTCAAGTGAAGAATGCTCTAATTGATTTAGGGGCAACAATCAATGTAGTGACCAAGGACATCCTACAACTAAATATTGCAAGTATGAGATCTACCCATACTGTCCTGCAACTTGCCGATAGCTCTACTGTCAAGCCTGATGGTGTAGTGGAGGATCTTGTGGTAGTACTAGACTCTTGGGAATATCCAACAAATTTCATGATTCTTTCTCCTAAGGCTACACTAGGCAGGTATCCCATTATTCTTGGAAGGCCTTGGTTAGCAATTGCAGATGCATACATTGGATGTCGGTCCAGTGACATGACCATTTTAGATGGAAGGAGTACCAAAATTTTTATTCTTTATCCCCCTGCCCAGCCATCCCATGATGAAGAAGATTTTGTATGGCCACAAGTTGGTGAAGAGGTCGAGGAAGTTAATTTTGTGGCGCAACTTATGATGCTAGGCATAATCTATTACATGCAGCTCCAAGATGAGGATGAAGTGTTGACTAACATCATTCAGAACCATTATGGAGTGGAGGAAGCCTCATCTTCTACTTCAGTTAGGACACTTCTACCTATTTCCTACAACCACTGTTCCTACAAACATTCTTCTTGTAGATGATCTTCCTGTAGCCACTGTTCATGTAGTCGTTGTTCTTGCAGAAAGACTTCCTGCAACAATAGGTACATATCATACATTGCTACCATACAGAATAAAAGTACCATGTGTTAATGAAGCATCCATGATGGAATGAACTACACAAGTACAAGTGTCAGAGGGAAAATACCTAAATGTTAATAGTAAGTTGAATGAAGAGAAACAATTGTTATTAGCAAGCCTATTAAGGGCCCATCAACATGCATTTGCATGGGACTATCATGACATGAAGGGATTGGATCCTATGCTTTGTACCCATAGAATTTACATTAGAGATGATTGCACTCCAGTAAGATAGCCACAAAGAAGGATTAACCCTAAACTAAGAGAAATTGTGAAAGGAAAAATGCAGAAATTACTAGATGCAGAATTTATCTATCCCATTTCGGATAGTTAGTGGGTGTCTCCATTAGTGATTGTGCATAAGAAAGGAGGGAAGTGGTGAGTTTGTGTTGATTATAGAGAACTTAATTCTGCCACCAAAAAGGATCATTTTCCTTTACCCTTCATTGACCAAGTTTTAGACACACTTGCAGGAAAAAAGTACTTCTCTTTTCTAGATGGATTCAGCGGGTATAACCAGATCCAAATTGCACCAGAAGACTAGGAGAAGACCATATTTACTTGTCTATGGGGGACCTATGCCTATTCGGTGCTCCCATTTGGTTTGTGCAAAGCACCTGCAACTTTCCAGAGGGCAGTAATTAGTATATTTTTAGACATTTCTCATTATTACATGGAGATTTATATGGATGACTTCACCACTTATGGTGTTGACTTTGATCAAGCATTGGAAAATCTCAAGAGATTCCTACAAAGATGTGAAGATCAGAACTTGTCCTTAAAAAGTGAAAAGTGTTTTATGATGATGCAAGAAGGTGTAGTTCTTGGCCACTACATCTCTCACAAGCGAATTCAAGTAGATCTTACAAAAAATGAGGTAATCACAAATCTACCTACACCTACAAAACAGAAGGATGTTAGGAGTTTCTTGGGTCATGCAGGGTATTATAGGCAATTCATCAAGGATTTCAGCAAGGTAGCAGCACCATTATATACCCTTCTCACTAAAGATGTTGAATTTCAGTGGACTGAAGCTTGTGATAAGGCATTTTCTTACTTGAAGGTAGCTTTGACTCATACTCCTATACTCAAGGGACCCAATTGGGAGCTTCCCTTCCACATTCACACTAATGCATCCGATTATGCCATAGGAGCAAGTTCTAGGAAAAAAAGAGGGAGCTATTGAAAATGCTATTTACTTCATCAACAAAAAATTGCAAGGAGTTGAGCTCAATTATATAGTGATAGAGAAAGAGATGTTGGTAGCAATCTATGCACTGAACAGATTTAGACACTACATAACAGGCTACCAAATATTTGTGCACACTGATCATGCAACCATTAGATATCTCATGAATAAACCTTTGATCATAAGAAGATTGTCAAGATGGTTATTATTGATGTAGGAGTTTGATATAACCATTGTAGATAAGCCAAGGAAAGCTAATGTTGTTGCAGATTTTCTCTCAAGGCTAACTACATCAGAGGACAATCAACCCATAAATGAATCTTTTCTTGATGAACATCTATTCTCTCTCAGTGTACAATTACCCTGGTATGCTAACATAGCCAACTACTTGGTTATAGGTAGAATTCCTTCTCACTTCTCCCCAAAAGAGAAAAGGTCACTCATTAAAAAATACTTTCCTTTCTCTTGGATTGCTGCTTGTTTGTTTTATACTGGACTTCATGAGAAGATGTGTGAGAGAGGATGAGATGTATGAAATTTTGCATGCATGTCATAATGAACCATGTGGAGGGAACTTTGTAGCCAAAAGGATGGCAATGAAGATCTTAAACACAGGATATTATTGGTGAACACTCCACAAGGATGCAGGAAAGTTACCAAAAAATGTGATAGATGTCAGAGAATGGGCAGAACAACCAGATCTGATGAGATGGCACTTTTCCCTTAGATCGTAATCACTCCCTTTGACAAGTGGGGCTTAGATTTTGTGGGACCAGTTGACCCTCCATCAAATGGTAAGTCTTATATATTGGTATGCACTAATTATGTAACAAAATGGGTAGAAGTTAAGGCCATCAAGCATGCACAAGATAACAAGGTTGCAAATTTTCTTTATGAGGATATTTTCACAAGATGTGGAGTTCCAAGAGAAATAGTGACTGATCAAGGGCCAAAGTTCGCATCAAATCTTGTTGCAACACTAGTAAATGAGTACAATATCAGGTACAAAAAGTCTACTCCTTGTCACCCCCAGGCTAATGGCCAAGTTGAGGTTACAAACAGAGAAATTGAAGTCATTCTGACTAAAAAAATAGCTATCCATAAGAAAGTTGGGAAAATAGATTACTCGAAGCTATTTGGGCCTATAGGACAACATGGAAAACAACTACAGGCTTCACCCCATTTGATTTTCTATATGGAAAGACAACTATTATGTCAATCAAATTTGAACATAAAACTCTATGAACTGCAGTGGATCTAGGGATGGACATTTTTGAAGCACAGAAAAAAAGAATCATGCAACTAAATGCTTTGGATGGAATGAGGAGAGCAGCCCTGCACCATACAAAAGTAGTGCAGAATCAGAGAATCAAGTGGCATGACAAATTTATCATAGACAAAAAGTTCAAACCAGGAGATTGAAATTTTCTCTATGATTCAAGATACCAGGACAATGCAGGAAAATTGCAGACAAGGTGGCTAGGACCATACGAGGTTGTTGAGGTCTTTCCCAATGGAGTTGTTCAACTTACCACCATTGACCCTGTCAGGTTCAAATTACTTGTCAACGGTCATCACCTCAGATTATATCATAAGCCAGCTTCTAAAGAAGAATTCTTGCAACAATTCGCCCAGCACTCAGAGCTTCTTGTAGTTGAAGGTAATGGACCTAGTGTCCTTCATTTAGCCTAATTGAGGTACATACTTTTCATAATAAATACTTTCACTTGTGTGGAAGTCCATTTCTTCGTCATCCGCCCATCCACCCATCTGTACCACCTTTCTCTCTCTTCCACCCCATTCCATTCCACCCCATCCTCATTCATTGCTCAATCCATTTTCCAACAAGGTGAGTGTTACTTTATCCATAATCTTTGCAGCAAAGCTTCCGCACATTTAGGTATGTGCGCATTAATTGCTATCTTTGATCATCTTTTAAGTACATTTATTTAATCAATGTATGTTAGTATAGATACTCGCATAAATGCCATCATTTCCTATCAACCATCACTCACAGCTCACATGTGTGGACACATGTCCAAATTTAGGTTGGGAGATGGGAATGAAAAAGATGCAAATATTTTATTGTCCATGTGTCAAACCATAGTAGGTTGCGTCAGAAATTTTAAACTGAGTTGATTGCATCAAGTGACAATAACTGTAGTCGCCAATTCTTCCTATCATAATTTCCCTTTATCACTCATTTTATTGCTATTATTGCCCTATCATAATCTTGAGTTGCAAGAAAAAGGGAAAAACAAAAGAAAATAAATTTGGTCGACGTCGGCATTGGAAATTAGCAGACACTGCAGGGAAGTGCATTTGATTTTTAGAAGGGGAATTGTAGAAAAATTGTAGAGCATTTGTTTTATTTGGACAATGGGAGGTGGGTTAGTTTGAAATGAACCCATGGTGCATTATATTTTACTGTAGGATGTACAATGCCTAGACGAATTTCAAAATTGTGGTTGGATTGATTACTTTTTGAAGTTGAATGGTTTTGATGAAGGCATTGCCCTTGAATTCACCCAGACATTTTTAAAAGGAAAAGCTACAGTAAAAGGGTTAGAAGTTGTGGCAATAGAGGAAAGAATTGTAGAATTTATAGGGTTACCTACTGATGGTGAAAATTACCCTATTTCCAGAGATGCCAGGTTAGCCAGGGTTGAATTCACAGAGCCAAACAACCCCCCATTGACCATAAACAAGCAGGGTGCAAAAAGAATGTCTCTGCCCAAGCCATGGAAGCAAATAGCTATGTATGCCATCAAATAAATCACTTGTGAAGGTTGCCAATCAAATTTGTATTCTGTTCATTTCAAGCTTTTGAATCACATGAGAGACAGAAAGGTAGGGATAAATTTGTTTCTCACCATTGTGTGATTAAGTTACTGGTTGAAAAATTTGTGTGATGTTTCTGAAATGAATTGGGAAGAGTTTATTAAGGTTGATCAAGATTATCGCAAGGAGTCTATAAATGTTAAGCATTTTCCACCTAGGGCTATACCTCAATCATGTAGATCTAGCAGGAAAGTAAGCACAATTGAAGCCATTCCTAGTGCTTCAACCTCGGGTGTTGGCTCTAGCATAAATCCTCCTGCAGCTAAGGAAACCATTGAAATTAGTTCTTTTGGAATAGAGCACTCAGAAAAAGAAAGTTCTTCCTCATATTTTGATGATGAAGTTCCAATTGGAACCCTCATGAAAACTAGGGCACAATGGAGAAAGGTAGAAATGAGAAAAGGGAAGGCCAAAACACAGCCTACAGAAATAAAAGTGCCAAGTCTGAAAAAGAGGAAGGTTGATACTGCTCATCCTATAGCCAAAGGAAAACATGAAAGACCTCCTAGAATATTAAGACCAGTTAGGCCTACGATTGGTACACCTTTGCAGGACAGCCCTAAACCTGGTGAGACCTAGCATGAGGATCCTGAAGCTCCAATGGAGCAAGAGCATGTTGAAAAAGAAGAAGACTTATTTAAGGGAGCAACAAACATAACACTAGCCGATATTGCTAGCATTGTAGAAGAATTGGAGGAAAATCAGGACTTCTTGTAGCATGAGCAAGAGGTCCTGCAACATGAAGTCCTGTAGCAACAACAAGAAGAAGCAACACCCTTACAATCAGAGATAACTAGACAACCTGAGTCTGTGCAAATAATGCCATATGAGGAGCTGCCATCCACAAAAAGACTGGTAGGCATTCATAATCCTCCTAGTTTTACAGTACATGTAGAAATTTTGAATTTATCAAAAGAGATACAAAGAAGGGAGGAAGAATGGAGAAAGGAAAAACGAAAGTTGAAGGAGGAAATTCAAAAGAAGGATGAAGAGATTGAGGGGGAAAATGAAAAAATTGCTACCTTGAAGCAGAGGGTAGATGATATGGTAGCTTATAGGATCACCTCCCTTGAAATCAAGAATTTGATATGTGAATTTTATTTACATAATTATGTTGTCACAAAAGACCACAATTGGAACCCACTGCTATATGTTGGGGATGTTCAATTGAGAGCATTCATGTCTTGGGTGTAAAATGAAATTAGTTGGGGACAACAACATGGTACTTATAAACAATTGGAGTCTAATGTCCCTCTACCTGTTAGAGCTGAATCAAGCAACCCAAGGGATATTTACAGAGAATGGCATAGAATGTTGCTCAAGACCAAGCTATGGTAATAGGATTATGCCCTAGATTGAGACAGTTTACACAGAGTATGAAGTAAAAATAGTAGCAAAGGAGGAAATCATGAGGACATGTTTATCTCAGAGATGGAATAGTTTGACTGATGAGCGAAACAAGTTGAGCCTCATTCCATCCACAATTATGCTGCAACATTAAAGAGAATTGAGAGACATATTCAGATTGGGAGAGCTCAGGGATGGCATTGGATTCCCCTGACTTTCCAGCCACCCATGCTCATGTGGCCTGTGCCAAATTTTAGATTCTACCAGAGTGACCTTGCTATAGAAAACTAGAGATGGAACGGGTTTGACAAATTGGGAGGATTCTATTGGGATCCTAACTCATGCACTGTAGCCAATGATGTTGGACAACTCTCAGTTGCAAATTTTAGAGCTTTGACAAGGCAGAAGAACAACTCTTCCCTTGCTAGAGGACCAACAAGATGTTAGGTTGGGGGAGTGATGAGCCTAGTTTTTGGTATAATTTTGGGTAGAATCTATAGCCCATTTTCCCATAGATTTCATGGAATTTAATGCTTAAGTGTTGGAATTGGCATAATATCTCTCTCAAACCATTGAAATTTGACATTACCCTATCTCTCCAAGCTCTAATGATATTTCGCATAATATGTGGGTCATCTATATTGATTTTGTATGTGATTAATGAATTTTTCATAGAGTGGTTATTGATGTGTAGTTATTATGCATACTAACCTTGACATGTAGATTTAATATGCCAAGTTAAGGAAGACACCACTAGCTGGGCATGCACCATAACATCTAGCTAAGAAATTGTTCCAAGTCAAAGGCAGCTGGCATAAAATATTCTTCATGCAACTGAGCGTAACCGACTTGCAATGGACCTTAATGGTCGAGCATGCACGGGCATTAATATTGTGTTGGATTTGCACTTGACTTGCATGTCTGACTAGATTCCCTGCATGTGTAACCATCATCACTCCATTTTCCCTTGTTTTCCCTAAATGGTGTCCTCCCAATCATGGAGTTAACTGCCTTGTATAGCATTAGTATAAATAATAATTTGATGCTCCTTCTTCAGGAGGTTGCACAATTTTACATTGTACTCTCATTTTCAGTTTCAACAATATAGATACATTACTCTTTGTATGCATGATTTACAGTGAATAAAATAAAGTTTCGAGTTTGAGCATCTAAGTTCTTGTTAGTTTAGAGGATACTTATCCAAGGGGGCCCACTTGGTGAGTAATTTGTCTCTTTAGTTTAGCATTAGCTTAGTATTACTTGTTGTTTGGTACTTAGTTAGAAATATGACATTGACTATTCCTGCAGCCACTAGAAGTCCATTTTGTGTCTATTCCTGTAGCCAAAGCAGAAATAGTAGTTTCCTGTTTGTTGCTCAGATCTTTATTCCTTCGCAAATTTTAGTATAAGTATAGTTATTGGTTGATGTTCAACATTTTCTTTATCTCCTTTCAAGGAATTTACTTTTAGGATTGTGTTTCTTAGTTGTAGCTTGCAATGACTACTTGAGCCCCTAGTGCACATACAATGCTGACCCATTTCAATTTCACATCCCTGGGTTGACAAGTTAAATGCACCTTCATGGTGAGTGAATGGCTATTTAGGTCAGATGTCCAATCTCTAAATCATGGTTGTAAAGGATCAGTTGTAAAATCATTGTAGGAGGCCAATAGAGGCCTAGGACCAACAATATCATTACAAGACTTAAACGTTGAAGCCACATAAAAGGTTCCACTTGGGATTCTATTCCAAATCACTTTATACCTTCGATGAGAAATAGGGATGTGAATTCTAGGGAATTCAATAAAGAGATCCAATAACTCAAGGAACACCTCATGGATCTTCCTCCATTTCCCATCAACAATATAATCAACCACACTCCTCCCAAATCCATGAATACACAATTCCCACCAGGGATTCACCCAAAAGGTTTCACACAAAGGACAATGCCAAAATCACCAATCATTCCAAAATAGAATGTCATGACCATCTCCAACCACCCAGAATAAACCAACAGAGATCACCTATCTAGCTTTAGATACTGAGTTCCAAAAGAAAGAGCCTGAAGGAGGAGAGAAGTCCTTATTTAAAAAATCATGCAATTTATCCATCTAAGGAATATACTTAGAGTCTAAAATTTGACCCCACTCCTTCTCACCACAAAGGAAATGCCACAGTTGTTTGGCCACAAGAGCCGAATTAAAAGGCTTAATCCTATGCAAGCCCAACCCTCCTTGATTTTCAGAATGACACACCTCCTCCCAAGAGACTAAATCCAATCTCTTCTTAGCCTCCACACCCGACCAAATAAACTTCTTCTCAATACATTCAATTTTCTCCAAAAAATTGTGATTAATCTAAAAGAGGCTAAGAGCATAAACAATCAGATTCTGAAGAGTAGATTTGATAAGCACCAACTTACCAGCCTAGCTAAGCAACACTCCTTTCCAACCCACCATCTTTGCATTAAACTTGTCAATCAGACCATTCCAGAAGGAATCATGAGATGAATTAGCTCCAAGCGGAAAACCAAGGTAGGAAGAAGGAAGAGAGCCCACCAAACATTGAAGAATACCAACAATTCTCTACACTCTTCTATCAAGAGTGTTAAGGAAGAAAATCATACTTTTGGGAAGGCTCACCAATTTCCTTGAAGTTGCCTCATAATTAAAAATGGTCACCTTGATAGCTCTGGCTTCCGCAATAGAAGCCTCACCCAAAATCAGGGTATCATCAACAAAGTATTGGTGCCCACAAGGGGGAGACGAAGAGGAAGGTCTCAAAACTTTCAAGGCACCCTCATTAAGCTTACACCACTACAATGATCTACCCAATGTATCATCAAGAATAATAAAGAGGAAGGGAGAAATAGGGTCCCCTTTCTGCACCACCTGGAACTTCTAAAAAATCATATGAAGAGCCATTCACTAGCACAAAGAAGGAAACGGTTGACACAAGGCTCTTGACCAGCTGAAAAAACATCTCCGAGAAACCAAAATCAAGGATAACTTTAAATAGGAAGGGCCAATTAACTCTATCATAAGCTTTCACCAAATCCAATTTAATCAAAAATATTCACTTTTTATTCACCATCAAAGAATTAATGTTCTCATGGACAGTAATGATGGGGTCAATGATTTGTCTTCCAGCAACAAAGCCACTTTGATTGGGAGAGATAATCTGAGGAATAACCTCTGTAACCTCATAGAAAGCACCTTAGAGAAAATCTTGTAAATAAAATTACATAAATTGATAGGCCTAAATTCATTGAAAGTTGAAGCTCCTGGGATCTTCAGAATCAACACTAGAAAGGTAGCGTTTAATTCTTTCAGCAAATTCTGTCAACCAAAAAATTATTTCGTCGCATTCACCACATCCTTAGATATAATTGACCAAAACTCTTGAAAGAAGAACATGGAAAATTCATCAGGACCAGGAGCCTTATTACCAACAAAGGAGAAGACTACACTTTTGACTTCCTCCACCGACCATATACAACAAAGCATACGATTAAGATCCTCAATCACCAAGCTAGGAATAACCTCCAATAACTAATCCTAATCAGCCACCGAGGGAACAAAAACATCATATAAGAGATTAGAAAACAAAAAGATAGCCTCCTACCTAATAACCTCCTCATTCTAGATCACCCTACCATCAAGACAGATACACTTAATTCGATCGAAGGCCCTATGCTTGAGAGTTTTTCTTTCTTTTTGAATTTAATTAATTTTATTTATGGGAAAAATGGGGAAATGGGACTTTCACTCTCTCTTTTTTGTGCATGAAATTTAGAGGATTTGGAAGAGATTTTTTTGGGGGGTTTGAGAATGGAGAGAAAATGGAGAGATTTTACATGGTTTTGAAGTAATTTTTCAAAGGTTTTAGTGAAATTTTGAGAGAATTTGAATTGAAATTTGGAGGAGAGGGATTTGAAATTCAATTATGATTTGAGGGGAATGGATTTTCTGCTAGATTCTATGGAATTCTGATTTTTTATCGTGCTTTGGATTAGAGATTTTGGTTTGGAAAGCTTCTTCAATTTTCAGCATCTTGCATTCAAATTTTTCATACTTTGACGTAGGTTTTGTACTTAATTTATAATTTATGTTTTAAATTCATAAATATTTATGTGGATAATATATAATATTTTATTGTAATGTTTTGAAGTGTTTCTTTTGAGTGATGAAATGGTGCTATATGTTGGGTTTTCTCATTTTGTTGTTTGATTGTAATCGAGTATGTCAAAAAGAGGGTTTTTAAGGGAGCCGTTTATTTTTTCACATTTTGTGAATTTTTGAGGTGTTTTTGGTCAATTCCACCTATGTTTCTAAGCATTAAAAGGTCAAATCTGAAATGGGTTTTTTACAGATTTGGATTTCAAGTTGATTTGACTGTTTTATGGCTGGCAAACTTGACTGCTGTCAAGAGGGATTTAGCTCCATTTTGGGGTAGGGTTTTTGTACTTCTTGTCCTTTATTTAGAATTATATTGAATTGGAATATTTTTGGAGTGTTTTCATGCTGGTCGTTGTGTATTCTTAATTCTGAAAATGATGGTGTTGCTATGCTTTTAATAGCATATGAAAGTTTTTTCGCCCTCCTCCATTTTTAGGCTTTTAAGAGCAGTTTTTGGGAATATGTTTGCAAAACTCATTAAATGAATTTATTTATTTTTCTTGGGTTTGTATTTCTTGTTGTTGGAAGGTTTCTAGTGTTTTCTTTTTTCCTATATGGTTTTGCAGTGTTCTCTTTTCAGTTTCGTGGAGTTGTGTTGAGTTTCGTGAAGAGTGGAGTTGTTTCATGCATCTATTGGTAGCCTTGTTTTTCATTCATGAATAATTAGATTGGATTTTGTTATAAAAGAATGTTATGGATGGTTTATGATGTATAATTTGGTTCTTTATGATCTTTATTTTTTTACACTTCATTGTGGCACATTTATGATAAGTTTCAGAAAGTTTCATTGGGCCTTGAGCACCTAATGATGGTTTAATCTATGGTACTTGATATATAGTTATAGTGTTGTATACATGTGTTATTTTATTAGAACCTTGGGTTAGATAGGATAATATCTTACCCATTTGAGTATGGCTTGTAAGTTTTGAAATGATCCTTTTCTCAATTTTATCCCTTGGTTTAGGTAGTTTCCCTTCCTTGGTTCTTGTGTGTTTGAGGGCCTTATATCTATCTCCAAGCACAGGGGGTGGTCCTTTGGGTTCCACATGGTTGGGTGGTTTCGTATCTCCATCAGGTATTTTTGTCCTTGTTCGATTACATGGATGGGTTTGAGTTTCTTCATGTGATGATTCTTTTGGTTCTTATTCCTCATGCTTTAGATCCTTTTTTTCAAAATTAGATTATGTATTGGATTATCATAGTTGCATATGAGTTTTGAATTGCTCCTAGTTGGAGGATAATGTATTAAGATGTAATGTAATAGGAGGTTAACGATGATAGTTGGTTGTCTAGGATTATTTGATTATGTTCCTTTCATGTGCTCTTCTGGTATTTATATCTTCTCATCTGAATGAATGCTAACCTTAGGCACTTGAGTTGGTTAAGAAATGAACTTTAGGTCCTAAATCTTAAATGGGATGTATGCTTTATAAGATATTTTTCTTAAAGGATGTTTAATTTTTATGTATTAGGCTAAGTATTTGTGGAATAAGTAATAATTGGAATGAGTAGATGGTTAATTGCTATAGGCGTATTCTTTATGAGGAATGTCTTAGCCATAATTCTTATTGGTGCATGTTACAAAGGAATGACGATGTATCATGTCGATTAATAGAAAACTATGTTAAGGCAATATGTAGTGATGCATATCATATTGATCTTCACTTTGGAATTATTCTTCTTACATTCTATAAAGCTATGTGGGTATCATCATTATTCCTTATAGTAAATGTAGTAAGGCAGTGTGATGTGATTGTGATTAATTGGTGGTGGTATGGTGTTACTAATTCATGTATGGACAATGTCATTTATGCATCTTTTGTCTATGTCACACCACATAATGGTGTTAGTGAACTTGCCTTAGAGAGAATGTAACATTGTACTCTAATGTAATGGAAAATTGTATTTGGCTAGTGTTGTATAGAGTAGGAGTTAGTATATGATGACAAATGAACAAATGTTTTATCATTCTTTATTAAGATAATCTAGGAGCATATCATGATGTACCTAAGCCTTGGAAAAGTAACTATAAAATATTCATTTCATTTAGTAATTATGTAAATATTTTGCTATTGTACTTAAATGTTAAATGTTTATCTATCCTTGTCTAGTAGGTTGAAAGGAAAAAGAAATATAACCCTTTCTTGTGGTAGATGTTGTTAGTAACAATGTTGGGGAACCTAGGAGGACTTAGGACTAGAATGTAAATGATAAGTTCTATTATCTTCCACTACTACTTTATGAGTTATCGATGGTTTACTTCATTGTGAATGATATTAGCAAATTTAGCTTGTATGTTCATTGGAAAGTTGATTATCATGTTGAGTAATGCTAGCTAATGATAATCATGGCTCTTGGCAATGTTAATGTTTTGTGTTTTTTTTTTTTAAATCCATGTATTTTGCATTCCTCTTTCTTTGTTGACCTATAGGTTCCTTGGCAGGGCGTTACATACCGGCAAGTACAACGGTAAGCTACCTTTCAAATGTTTTAAGTGTGGAGAGGTTGGCCATTTTACTTCTAAATTCTCCTTAAAATATTTGGAAAAGAGAAACAAAGAGCCTAGAAGAAATAAATTCAAAAGGAGTCTCTACTCCAAGGAATATTCCTACTCTTCAAAGGATGATGAATCTAGTGGTCCAAATAATGAAGATGAAATCCTATTTTTGGCTACTAAGAAGACTAAAGAAAATGCTAAAGATCCAAGTGTTGTGTGTACTAATTTTCATGTAAAATATGAGGAAAACTCATTGGTTATTGACAAATGTTATTCTAACCACATGACAAGAGATAAGAGTAATTTTATCAAACTTATGAAGTGGAATGGAGACATAGTCAAGGTTGGAGATGATACTTCAATACAGATATGTGGAAAATGTACAATTAGAATTGATGGAAAGCTCAAAAAATAATATGTTATTTATGTCAAAGGTCTCCAACACAATATTCTTAGTGTGATTATGATGTGCATAAATGGATACAATCTCAGATTTAATGAAAGAGGATGTGAAACCAAAAAAGGAAAGTTTAGAAAGTTGGTTGCAAAAGGGTCTAGGACAAATGGTGGCATATATATTCTAAGGGATATTAATGGGATAAATTTAACTTATCTTTTGGGAAAAGAAAGTGAATTTTGGATTTGGTATAAGAGAAAGGGATGCACTAAATTTGGAAATCTTGTGAAGATTATCTCATTACATGTAGTAAGAGATATTCCTAAGATAATCAAGTCTATAAGTATTGTATGCAAGGAATGTCAGTTTGGAAAGCAAACAAGGATAAGTTTTAAGTCCAAGGAGTATTCTTCTCGTAGAACATTGGAGCTAATTCATATTGATTTGTGCAGACCTACCAAAACAAAATTTTGAAAGGAGAAAGGTATTTCATGCTTTTTATTGATGATTTCTCTAGGATGACATTAGTTACATTCTTGAAAGATAAATATGATGCTTTTAGTAGATTCATGATCTTCAAATCAATGGTTGAGAATGAAATGAATGCTAAAATCAAGTGATTAAGGTTTGATAAAGGAGGTGAGTTCACTTCAAATTATTTGAATGAATTTTGTAAAAAATATGAAATAAGGAGGCATCTATTTGCTGCTAGAACTCCTTAGCAAAATGGGGTAGTGGAAAGAAAGAATAGGATTGTTAAAGAGATGGAAAGGACCATGCTGATGGAAGAAATTATTCCTGATGTTTATTGGAGAGAGGAAATTCATACTATGGTCTATATTCTCAATAGAATTTTATTAATGTTAAACAGCACTAAGACCCCTTATGAGTTATGGTATGGAAAACCAACTACTGTCAAGTATTTTAGAGTCTTCGGAAGCAAGTGTTATATCAAAAGAGATGAAGATGTTTTGGGGAAGTTTGACTCAAGAGATGATGATGGTATATTTTTGGGATATTCATCTCAGAGTAAAACATATAGGTGCTACAACAAAACATTGGGAAGAATAGTTAAAATTAAAAATTCCAAGGTTGATGAGGATCTACATCAGAAGATGTATGAAATTGAGGACTACATATTTGATGCACCTCCCTACTCAGGAGAAGAAAGAAGAACAAATTGAAGAGAAAGAAGAAACAATAGAAAAGCACAGTAAGACTCCTACTAAGTATGTTCAAAGGAATCACTCAGAGGATCAGAGTATTGGAGATAAGAATGAAGGAGTGTTGACTAGGAGAAGGCTTGCAAAAAAAAAATGAACAAGTAAACTTTTGTTTACTATAAAAGGTAGAAACAAAAACTTTTTTTGATGCTAGAAAAGATTAGGGATGGATACAAGCAATGGAAGAATAATTGAATTAGATTGAGAAGAATCAAACTTGGGAACTATTTCCAACATTTGTAGAAAAGAATGTGATAGGAACAAAGTGGGTTTGTAGGAATAAGTTGAATGAAGTAGGCGAAGTTGTCAGAAATAAAGCAAGATTGGTATGTAAAGTCTATTCACAGGTGGAAGGAATTTATTTTCAGGAGAATTTTTCTCTGGTAGCAAGAATGGAAGTAATGATCATAATGTTTCTTTATTTTTTCATCCTAAAAGGACTTCAAAGTTTATCAAATGGATCTCAAATCAGATTTCTTGAATGGAGACTTAGAAGAAGTATACATAGAGCAATCTGATGGATTTCAATTATTAGAAGAACCAAACATGGTGTGTAGACTCAAAAAGGTATTATGTGGTCTCAATCAACCTCCTAGGGCTTGGTAAGCAAGGTTGGATAAGTACTTGCTTTAAAAAAGTTTCAAGAAAGGTACTGCAAATAGTAATCTTTACTTCAAAATTAAGGATGAAATAATTTTGATAGTTGTTGTATATGTTGATCGTATAATCATTGGTGGAAATAATGAAATGTGCAAGAATTTTTTTGAACAAATGTAGAAGGAATTTGAAATTTCTATCATAGGTGAGTTGTCCTTTCTTGGTCTTCAAATTGCTCAACTAAATGATGGTAAATTTATCTCTCAAGAAAAGTATGTCAAAGAGATGTTGAATAAGTTTGGTATGGAAGGTTGAAAACCAGTAAGTACTCCTATGGTAATTGATTGTCATTTCAACAAAGATGATGAGTCTCCCTTAGATGATTAGACATTATATAGATTTATGATTGGAAGCATGTTGTATTTAACTACTTCAAGACTTGATATTATTCATGCGATATGTTTATTTGCAAGATTTTAATCTAATCCTAAAGAAACTCATGTGAATGAAGTCAAGAGAATATTTAGATATTTGAAGAGCACTCCAGGTTATGGATCATGGTATTCACAAGGTAAAATTTGATCTAAATGCATACACTAATGTTGATTGGGCTAGTTGTGTTGATGATAAAAGGAGTACCAGTGGTAGTTCTTTCTTTTTAGGAAGTAGATTGGTTTCATGGAATAGCAAGAAACAAGATTCAATATTTTTATCATCTACAAAAGTAGAGTATATTACTGCAACATCTTGCTATACTCAAGTGTTGTGGATGAATCAAACATTGAAGGATATCAAGATAAAGTATGATGAGCCCATTCATATTCTATGTGATAACACAAGTGCTATCAATATTTAAAGAATCTAGTGATGCATTCTAGAACCAAGCACATATCAATCAGGTATCACTTTCTGAGAGAGAAGGTTGTAGAGAAAGAAGTGAAGTTGGAGTATGTACCTACCAAGGATCAAATTACAGATATTTTCATAAAGGAACTTACAAAAGATACATTTGAGTATCTCGGGAAGAAGCTAGGGGTAATTACTCATTCTTGATAGATGCATATTTGGTGCATATGTCCAAGGGGAGTAATTTAAATCATATTTTTATTCCTAGACTGATAGTAAGCTACCTCTCAAGGGGAGTAGGTAGTGGTTGTTGCTGACAAGGGGAGCCTATAAGTTGTTTCTTGAAGGAGAGAATGTAAGGTTGTACATCAAAGGGGGAGAGTTTGAAGAGGATACATTATGCTTGAAAGTGGGAGAGAAATTCCTTTTTTCCTCTTTTCTTTGACGTTAAATGGGGAGAGAGATAGTGCACCAAAGATGTGTAAGGATGGTTTTTCCATCAATGGAAAAGGGGGAGATTGTGTTGGCATTGGTTGCCATTTATATCAACATTTAGTTTGGGTTGTCATTGGTGCTTACAGTTGTATGTTTTTAATACTCTATGATGATATGTTCATGGTTGGATGTCATGCCTTGGTTAATGACAAGTAAAGTTGTATTGAGTATGGTTGCTATCAGAAGAGTTGATATCATGATGCTATATTAAGATGAGGATTAAAAGTAATGTTGATGTTGGAGAGTTGATGTTGCTGATGGTATCTAGTATGTTGTATGATCTCTCTTATTGTTCTTGAGGAAGTATATGTTGCTACAAGGAAGTTCTCATCTCCGAAAGTTGGTGAAAGTTTCTACTACTGGAAGTTGCTTTGAAGACTATTTGGGAGAATGCCCCACATTCCTATATATTTGAAGATATTATCTTGTGGTCTAGGTTTTAGTGTTTATGCTCTATGGATGTTACACTCCTATCTTCTTAGGTCACCAATGTTTCTGAGGATGTTTTTGGTTATTGCAATGGATTGGTATTTTTGTTGGTTGTCTAGATTGGCCTAGAAAATAATTTTCATTTCTCCACATTATTTTTTTGCTCCTACGGCTTGGTGGATATGCTCTTAGTGTTTGTGTTGTGTCTTAGTTCAGTTTTCATGTGTTGGTGTTTACCACAAGTTATTTTATCAATGTTCCATCTCATGGTTGTGTATTATGTGCTTTTGAAATAAAGTGTTTTGTTCTTATTTCATTTATGGTAGTTGTTTGTGGCATGATAGCATGAAAAAAGTATCTAGAAGTGTTGTTATATGTTCATGGAACATCTCTTTATGGTCCAAATGTCAATAATTGATCTCTTTTGTGCCATATATTGATTTGAGTTGGTTCTCTAGGAAATTTGTGGATATTTGGCTGACATGGCTAGTTATATTGCTTGGGCTATGTACCGATGCAGGGGCATCCTTTGATGTTGGATTATTGCACATTGTTTTCATGTTGAAAAATTTGATTTTTGGTTTGTTCTAGGTGAATAAGGTCATTTAAGACCATTTGGAGTCATTCAAGTCCATTCTATGATGTTTTGGTGACATGTAAAAAGTTGCAAATGTTACAAAATATCGTTATTATTGTCAAAAACTTGCAAATGTTGTCATTAGTGTTAACCAAGGATGTTAGTGGTCAATTGGGAAGTTTCCAATTATTGTAACATGTTAAATATGCAATGTAACTTTGAGCACAAGGGTTGGAGAGAATTTTGAATGATAAATACTTCATTTTCCATGTCCAAACTTGTGTTTTTTTTGTAAATTGACTGTAATTCACATTGTATATACTAGAATAGATTGGTACAGTCCTAAAACCAATTGGAGAAGTTGGATAAGGGTCCTATATTTCAAATGCATTTGTTTTTGTAAAATTTCATCAAGGTTTGTGCAAGATATTGCATATTTGGTGAGTGCAGGACAAAGCCCTACCGAGGGTTTCCAGGGAGAAAAATTTGATCATGCATAGAGTTTCCACCATCCAAAAACCCTAAAAATTGGTGGAAAGCTCTTTTCCATTCCTTTCCACATCCCTACAAGAGGGTGACTCATGAATGGCATGTGTGAAGAAGATATGATTGGTTGTGTGTGTAGATTTGTAGTGACACCGTCATAAAACCCTAGGTTCTTTGTTGCTTTGCATAATATATGCATTGTTTGTCAATGGATGGGTGAAGAATCATAGTGGCATGTTTAGGGTCCTTCAAAAACCTAGGGATTCATATGACAAGTTTTCTTACCTTTGTTTAGAGTCATTACCTTGAATGCACCTAGTGGCAACAAGACCTAATTTGCATAAATAATTGTGTTAATCACTTGGTTGGGTCATGTAGGTTTGGAAACCCCTTGAAGCTCTTGTAATAGGTCTGAATAAGCCAAGTTTCCCATATTCCATTTTTTCTTCAATGATTGAGTTCCATTTGGGTGTTGTTCCCATGTTTTAGGCTTTAGGAGAAAATTACCAAGAATGGACAAGGGTGCATATTTGCAACATTGGTATTGAAGCCTTGTTTGAAAAATCAAAGAAGAGGTGTGATCATAGGAAATTTGAGTGATTAGGAAGAAGAGATGGAAGAAAACAATCCACCACAAGAAGAACCCCTTGAAGAAAGAGATGTTGACGAGTTAAGGATGGAGAGTTTGTTGAAAGAAATCAAAGGTGAAGGTTCCAAATTCAAGATGGAACTCCCGGTGTATTCAAGTATCCTGAATAGTGAGGAACTTCTTGATTGGATAGGATAATTAGACAAATATTTTGAATTTGAAGACATGTGCTTGAGGAACAACAAGTGAAGTTGGTTAGAAAAAAATTGAAAGTCCGTGCATCCCTTTGGTGGGACTATGTGCAAGAAGAGATATGGAAGAAAGGAAAAGCAAATATCACCTCTTGGGATAAAATGGTTGCAAAGTTGAAAGGTAAATTTCTACCTAGTGGTTATGCCACTCAATTGTATAGGAAACTATAAAATTTGAAATAAAAAGACATGGATGTAAAGGAATATACAAAATAATTCTATAAATTGAGTATTAGATCAAGCTATATGGAAGAGGATGTTGATAAGGTTGAAAGGTACTTGAATGGTCTGAAATATAGCCTACAAGATGAACTAAGTCTCAAAAGTCCTAAAACGGTAGAAGAATGCTACCAACTAGTTGTGAAGGTTGAAGAAAAGTTGAAAAGAAGACCAGAGAAACAAAGTAGAGGTATGGGAAGGATTTTTAGAGGAAGAGGATCATTTGTTGATCTAGGACAGTCACAAGAGAATCAAGGAGAGACAAGTAATTCTAAAGAACAAGCCTCATATTCAAGGGACAATTTTAAGGAAGAAGATAAAATTTTAGGGGCAGATTTGGGCATAGAGAAGGATCAAGTGGTTTCACTAGAAAATACTATAAATGTAATAAATTTGTAGGCCATCAAGCATGGAAATTCCTTGAAGAAAATTCATCTACTTCTCTTGGGAGTGAAAGGAGGAATCAAGTTGTACAAGGTGGAGATGTTGAAAGTGTAAATTCTTCACCAAAAGTTGAAGAACCAAAAGTTAGAGAGTTTTTGCTGATGAGAAGAACCTTGATAAAGTGATCATGGAGAAGAAGCCACCCCAAATAAAATCACTCTTCAGGACCACTTGCAAATTCCAAGGTAAATGTTGTCAGGTTGTCATTAATTATGGTAACATTGATAACTTAGTTTTTATGGAAATGGTAGAAAAATTAAAGTTGAAAAGATTACCCCATGCCTCTCCTTATAAGGTCTCATGGCTAAATAAAGGGAAATAAGTGTTAGTAAATGAGAAAATTTGGGTAGAATTCCAAATAGAGGGATAAAAGGAAAAAGTTTTGTGTGACATCATTCCCATGGATGTTTTCCATATGTTGCTAGGTGGACCATGGCAATATGATAGAAAAGCAAACCATGATGGTAGGAAGAAACTTATGTCATAGAGAAGGATGGGGTCTCCTATACTCTAACACCTTTGAAAGAGGAAAGACAAGAACAAGTGGGATCTAGTGTGATGTTGGTAGGTGAGGAGTTCATAAAAACTATAGAAAAGGAAGAAATGGGTTTTGCAATCATGACTAGACCTAGGACTGTTATGACATTAACTAAGATTGATGAGTTACCTTTGGAGATCCAATATTAATTATAAAAGCATGCTAACATAGTGGTATATGACATTCCAAATGCTTTGCTTCCAATGAGAGGTATCAGTCCTCATATAGAGTTGCTAAATGGGAAGACAAACCATTCAATTTAGTTGAAGATGCGAAGCATATGCAATTGGAACATGAGAATTCAACCCAATTTATCTTTAAATTTCTCAACCAGTTTGATGAATGCAGGCCAATACAAGATGGTGTTAGGGGGCTAAGTCCCAAACTAGAGGTTCAATTATCTATTTTACATAATAATATGAACAAAGAAAGGGAGAAGTCCATTCACTATGCACATTCAATGGAGAAGGCAGAACTAAACATTGTAGATTGGAGAGACAAAGTTCATGTTGTTGATTTTCATATGAAAACCCTTCAATCAGAAGTTGACAAGTTGAAAGGATCACTGGATGAGTGTAGAACAAAGACAACAATATTGCAATGGATAGTCAGAGATGCAGATCATGCAGTAGGGTCAAGGGAGCATCACCTTTTGGAAATAGATTCTCAGTTGAATGACAAGTGGTAGAGTGAGATACCTAAGGTCAAAATGAGGAAAAGTTCTAAAGGAGAACAATTTGTTGTTGCAGTGCAGGAAATCCATCAACAAATAAGGGAGTAGCTACAAAGTAGTGTTGACAAATACAAGAAAATGGCAACATTGATTTATGAAGATAGAAAAAAGGAAGCACAACCTTTGAAAGATGTTCCAAGTGAGGGAAGTATTAGTGGGGTGACTTCTAAGGATATCCATGTGCAAGGAACAAAAAATGAAAATAATAAGTATAAAGACGAAGAGATACTTGAAGTACCTAATGAGTTAGAATTTTCTGAATCTAATTATTTAGGTGCATGTGGAGATATAAAGGGAGAGGAAAAAAAATTGATTTTTGTTATAGAAGAAGATGAAGCAAAATTTTTCCATAAAGGTCGTCAAGAGGATGAGGAACAATTACTTAAGATTATTTCTAAAGAAATAAAAGATGCCAAACAATATTTAGATACAATGCTAATTGTCTTTATTGAAGACTTAACTTTCTTAGCAGACTGATTCATGAATCCAAAAATGGAGGTGGATTGTATAGAGATTGTAGCTGCTAAAATAAATGAGGAAACTGAATTTCTTCATGAGAATAAAAGTTCATTTTATTCTAGGAGAGTACACAACAAGAACTTATCTTGAAAGACAATATTATAGTCAAAGTCAAAATGAAAGATTCTAAAAGGAAAGACAACAATCAATTTGTTGTCATGTAGCAGGCAAGAAGACATATAAAGGTCTTAAGTAATTTTGGAAAAGTGTATGTATCATTAGAGAAAGACAATAATGTTCATATTTTTATACATAAAGAAGGCATCCAGGTACAAGTGCACACCATTTGTTAGCAGAAAGGTAAAGTGGATAGTGAGATAGATAAAGTGTGGAAACTTATGCAGATTTCTAAGGGGAGTTATAGAAAAATGAGGTAAACACTCAAGCTCAATGGAGTATTCACTCCAATATTTTCCTTTTCCATTGAATATACAACATGGATGACTGAAGCAGATATTCTCAAGCATGGTTGTACTATTGCAGACCTCCATTCAAGTGGAACTTGAACTTTTTCTCTAGGGTGTATATGAAGGGCATCCTTTGATGCTCCATTATTGTACATTGTTTTCATGTTGAAAAGTTTTTGTTTTTGTTTTTTCTAGGTCAATAAGGTCATTTAAGACCATTTGGAGTCATTTAAGTCCATTCTATGGTGTTTTGGTGACATGTCAAAAGTTGCAAATGTTGTCATTATTATCAAAAACTTGTAAATGTTGTCATTAGTGTTACTCAAGGATGTTAGTGGTTGTTTGGGAAGTTTCCAATGGTTTTAATATGTTAAATATGTAATGTAACCTTTAGTAAAAGGGTTGGAGAGAAGTTTGAATGAGAAATACTTCATTTTGCATGTCCAAAATTGTGTTTTTCTATGTAAATTGATTGTAATTCACATTGTACGGACTGGAAAAAATTTGAACGATCTTGAAAAAAATTGGAGAAGTTGGAAAAGGATCATATCTTTGAAATTTATTTGGTTTGGTAGACTTTCATCAAGTTTTCTGCAAGATATTGCATTTTTGGTGAGTGCAGGCCTAAGCCCTACTAGGGTTTCCAAGGAGCAAAATTTGATCATGGGTAGAGTTTCCACCATCCAAAAATCTTGAAAATTAGTGGAAATTTTTATCCCATTCTTTTCCACATCCATGCAAGAGGAAAAATCATGATTTACATGTGTGAGGAAGATATGATTGACTGTGTGCACAAATTTGCAATGAGAGTCCTAAAACCCTAGGTTCTTTGTTGCTTTGCATAATCTATGCATTGTTTGTCAATGGAGGGGTGAAGAATAATAGTGGAATGTTTTTAGGGGCCTACTCAAGCTTGGATTCATATGACAAGTGTTCTTACCTTTGTTTGGAGTCATTACCTTGAATGCACCTAGTGGCAACAAGACCTAATTTGCATAAATAATTGTGTTAATCACTTTGGTCATGTACATTTGGAAACCCCTAGAAGGTGTTGTAACAGGTTTGAATAAGCCAAGTTTCCCATATTCCAAGTTTTCTTTAATGTTTGAGTTATATTTGTTTTTTTTTCCCATGTTTTAGGCTTTAGGAGAAAATTTCCAAGAATGGACAAGGGTGTAGATTCACATCATTGGTATTTAAGCCTTGTTTGGAATGTGTCAGGGTAGTTGTATGTCAGTCCTTCCTCTACATCATGTACTTGGGGGGTATGCACTAACATTTGAGGTTGTGTTAAGATGTATTTGGGTTTTGACCTATCTTTTTAAGATCCACATTGAATAAATTCAATTGAAGATGTGCTTTTTGGCCAACTATTAATGTGCTACATGCTTCCCTATTGCCAACTTGGGTTGATGTATAACAGAATGTGTGGTGTTTGGGATCACATTAGAATATGTAATAAGCTATTGTTGGTCATCTCTATCTCCTGGATAGGACCGCATTATGTTTTTATGGAAAACTTATTGAGATTATTGACTATCTTTTGTTTTGGCTGACCTAATTGATGTTTTGAGATCTTGTGGAGGATATAAATGGTAGAAAAAATAAGCTACAAGATGTGTGTGTGTGTGGTGTGTGATTATGGAAAAGAAATATTAGGTGTTCTTTAATTCCTCAGTTAATAGAGTTTATTGTTGACATATGTTTTAATTTCTAAATCTTCATGTATCCTACTATCAAATAGTGAGTCTCTTCAATAGGTCCTTGTAAATTGCATCTTGCCCTAGGGTTGTGCACCTCAGTACTACAAGTCCTTTGTATCTTTCCCTAAGGTTGTGTTCCTTATCTTGCAATCCCTTTAGGGAGTAGTGTGCCTCCTTAGATAGTGAGCCTTAAAATAAATTATAATTTTGTAAGAAATGAGCTTCCTATATTGTGAGTTTTCTCACTGTATTTTTTCCCTTCTTGGGTTTTCCATGTAAAGATAGTTTTATCTTGTGCATATGTGTTCATTTTCTTATCTTTCTTTGTTGTTGATCAGCTTAAGTGATGTTGATTTGTTTAAGCATTGTTTATCTAATTATAAGTTGTTGATCCCGCTAAAGGTCTATTTTTTCATATTATTGAAGGGTTTAAGATATGAAAAGTTTAAGGATTTATTAGATACTAATTCATCTCCCTCTCAATATCTAGGTGTGTTCAATACATTGTTATAGTTTGGTTGTCATCAATTTCAAAAGAGATTTGGTGTCTAGATGTTTGGTTGCCAAAGTCTCTAAGAGATGCTTCACATTTCTCCACTAGTGATGCTTTTCTCCTATGGTTTGGAAGACAACTTCATATTGTGGAAAAGCATGTGTGATCCAAGTTTCAAATCATTTGTGTTATCAAAAGGTGTGTTTGAGTGTGACAGTTTGAAGACTATGTTGATTATATGAGAATACTCATAGAGGTGAAAATATTGGCTTTGCATTTCTCCATGTTTTTAGATATGGTTATGTGGTTTTGAAGTTAAGTTGATGGTGTTGTGAAGGTGATATTTCCAAAGTTTCATATCATTAGTCCTTTTGTAGAGAAAGTTCCAAGTGATAGAGCATAGGGTTGTATTGTTCAGTGATTCGTTTCAGTCTCTATTAGCTTGCACCAACTTGTTGTTGCATGAACTTGTGAAAGGGATGCATGAGAGTGTTCTTGAATATCATGTAATTATTTTTGTTGCTCTACAAGGTGTTTTTTGGTTTCTCTAGAACAAGCTATGGTTTGAAATGAATGTGTTGTTGGGTTATGCTTTTACCTGGGTGACTAAGGGATGTTGATGACGTGTGCCACAAGCTCAAGATTACATGGAGTCTATTGAGTGTTTGAAGGTGTTGTATGGGTCATGCAAACTCATCTAGGAGAATCATAGATAATTTCTTTATCTTTTTATACCGCTAATACTTGTGATGGCTAGCATGCTACAAGTTTCATAATTTCTTGCTTATGGCCAACCTAATTTAAATTTATGAAGGATAATTTTCATAGAAGACCAAAGTTGTGAAGATTTTTTAGGACCAAGTTAATTGTGTGTTGGAATCCACAAGGTGTGTTCCTCTTCCTACTGTTGCATGTAGTCTTTTGGGTTGTACCCTCTACATATTTCAGGTTGATTGTTTTATCTTTAACCGACTTATAAATGTAATATTTTCTATTATAGGCTGACATGTGAATTCTAATCAATGTAATATCATGTATAAATTATAAACCTAGTTGATGTAGGTCATACATATGTGTGCAAGATGATGAAAATTGCATGAGTGACTAAAAGAGAAAGAGAAAAAGTGTAAGTTCCTATCTAGTTTCATTTTGAAAACATTTATGTGATAAAAGGGAAGTGAAGAAGTGAACTTAATTATTTGCTAGAGGTAGTGAGCCAAAGGAAAAGCTTCTTGAATGTTACAAGTAGTGATCTAGTAAGTATGAGAGAAGATATTTGAAAAAGTTGTAGAAGAGATTGAAAAGAAGAATTATAAACACCAAAGGAGAAGAGAAAAAGAAAATTTGCAATCATTGAAAGGATTGAGCCTAATTGTCAGTTTCAAACAGTGGAAGGATTTCCATTCTGCAATCATTACTGAGGTTGTACTCAAATCAGGGAGTTTTAGCTTCCTTGGGTTGTAGCCATAAAACAAAGTCAATAGGGAGTTGTAGCTTCCTTAGGAGTGACCCTAAAACCTATTTTCAAGGAGTAGTAGCTTCCTTGGGTTGTAGCCCTAAAATAAAGTTGTAACATCTATTCTTTTGTGAGGATAGATTAGGACAATAGCTCCTAGTAGTATTTCTCACTGTGGTTTTCCATGTACATCTGGTGTTGAGTTGTGTTGTGCATTGTTTCTATCTTTTATGTTCTTACATTTGTGATAGAGTTTGAAGTTTATTTTGTTTTGGAAGTTTTGAGATCTATTAGAAATTGATTGACCTCCCTTTTGATATTTTGGTGTGTGTTCAAAAAGAAAGAGCCTCCATCACATTATTAATTTTTGTATACTTTAAATTTGGAGAAAAAGAAGAGGATAGCTTTTGAATTGTCCCTATCAATACCTTCGACTCTAGCATATCGAAGATTACCCTTGGAGGATCCATCAACATTTATCTTTAGTACACCAACAGGAGGTAGTGACTAGTTTCCATCACACTAGATTTCCTATTGGGATTCCTCCTCCCTTTAGAGCAAGCCTTATGTGGTCCATCTCCATCTAATCCCAACCCTTGCATTAGAATCCTCTCACTAGACTCAAGAGGGATACCCACATCACACTTAGTAGAGACAATTTCCTAAATCATACCAAGAATCATTTGCCATACATGATGAGCCACCAATCCCCCTCCCTGAAATATCCTTCAGCTCCTTTGGTATATAATTTGTAACATTACAACAAACATAAATTTTAAATTATTATAGGAATAGACATAAAAATAATAACTAGTTAGCAATTTTTTATTGATAAAGTTATGAGTTCTACCACCATATATCAAGATCATTATTCTTTGTCTTTTATAGTACCAATTACCTTAAGTATTTGGGGATAATAGAACCCCACAAAAGTGTGGATAGAAATAAGAGAATCTAGAGTAAATTGTTGTTCAAGGGAAACCAACTCATATTTTCCATCTGAAAATCCCTTAAGGTTACTAAGTATATTAGTAGAGTTAATGAGATACAAGCATTGTTCAACAAATTTGTGACCCTTCTCTTTTTAATAGCAAATAAAACATAATCCCTTTGTAATTTTCTCTACTATTTATTCTCAAGAGATATTTTGAATGGTGTGTGGCTTAGTTCACTTTTTATAACTTTATTTTAGCCTTTTGACAGAGAAGGAGTTGGCTATTTTTTGGGGGCTACTGATTTTTCTTATACACATCATGCCAATGTTAGAGTATCACAATAGCAATATGGGTTAAACATATAAAAAATGGGTTACACATGAAAACCTCAACTTGTAACTCTTGTTTGAGACCACTAATGAAGCAATAATAAATATATGGTTCCTTCAATTCATGTGTCTATTTAGCCAGTTTTTCAAAATCACTTTGATACTCCTTGATATAATGTGTTTGGCATAATTTACACAGGGAACCAATAAAGTGTGCATAGATATTAGGATCATAATAGATTAGGGATTACTTATAAAATTATAACGAAGTGAGAAATAGATGATTCTTATCCAACCATTTATACCACTAAAGAGAATCCTTTTCCAAGTAAAAAAAGGTTAGGGAGAGCTTTTAATCCAAGGGAATTTGGTGGAATCTAAAATGCTGATAAATCTTACCCATCTAATCAAGAAGATATGTCTCATCACATTTAGGCAAGATAATTTTAAGGGGTGGTGCAGGGGAACCAAGCCATTTTGTGCAAACTGGGTCTTGAGTTGGTCTTAGGGTGAGTTTTAATGATTATGGTCTTATTTTGTGTTCAATAAGGTCATATAGATAATTTTATGATGTAATAAGTCTTATTAGTGTGGTTAGGGGTAATTTGACTTAATATGGCAAAAATTGCAAAATCATGTAAAAGTTGTCAAGCAAAAGTTGCAAGATTGCAAGTTTGTGGAAGATCAACGGTCTCATTATTCAAAATTCAGTTTTGGCTGGTTGAGTTAGGTGTTTTAGGAGGGAAAAAGGTTTATATATGTTGAGGATCTTGTCTTATATGATTCTTTGTGATTTGGAGGCATAGACTAATAAGAAACTCTATTTTTTTGAAATTTCTAAGTAATTTCATTGTTTCCAGCCCTGGTACGGTTCTGTATAGAGGAAAATTATTTCTAAACCTTTTGTATTCCATTGAGGCATGAACTAACATCAATTTGCATTAGGTTTGAGAGTTTCATCTTGAATTTGGTGGGTGTTGGACTCATTTTTCTGTAGTAGATCTGAAATACCCTATTTAAGGGTTTGTGAGCCTTAAAACAAATGTATTGGAGGACCATTTCACCAACTGTAATTTTTGTAACTGGCTGAAATGGGTCCTAATAAGTAGGCTTAGATTTTTTTTGGTTGAATTGAGCAGGGAGTAAGGTTTGGAGATGGTTTTGATGACTGTCTATGGAAGTATGTGAGATTTTACCATGAAAATGGTGGCTTAGTGCTAGGGTTTGATGAAATCTTTGGAGGCAGTAGTATTTTATGGACTTTTAAGTTTTTGTAGACCATTTTAAGGGTGATTGAGGCCTTGGTTGGCCATGAGGGAGTTAGGGGTATGGTTTTTCAATAACCCTTTCCAATTTTGTGTAAAAGGAGGGTTTCATGAAAAGGAGTCATGGTGGTCATTTCATAGAGTAAAATTTGAGGAATTTATGGTTTTGTTGCCATGTTTAGAGGTCCCAATTGAGTTTTGGGCTTGGTGATGTGTTTACATGAGGTCTTCTTTTTAAAACTAGCCTATTTGGCCTTGTAGGACAATGGTAAAGCCTAGTTTTGAGAAGGTTGGTCCAAGGTGATGATAGGTGATTTTGTGATATGTTAAAATGTTCCCAAAAGGGTTCCTGAAATGAGGTTTTTTTAGTGGTTTTGAATTTTCTAGAGAGAGTTGTGAGTGGAAAACCGGGTCTACACACCTACAAGACAGAGTAAAGAAGCTAGAGAAGATTCACCCTAGATAGGGTTTGATAAATTGAAGCTTGTGTTAATTAGGTGAACTTGAGTTGCTTTGGTTGAATACCTCCCTATTTAACATCAATTGGTATAAGATCCTAGAGGTTAGATCTCTAGAGAGTTGGAAGTTGCAGATTGAAGAAAGGGTAAGTGGAAGGTTGTTGATGGTGTTTTTTGCACAGCAACAACTTAGACAAGATGCAAGTATCCTATCTCTCTTGAAAGGTAAATATCTATCAGTAAGCCTCAAGAGATAACCCCAAGGTCTCTAATGTCAGGTCTTGAAAATGCATAAACAACTGAATGATAAATGTGAAAATTGTTGGTAATCACAAGAGGCCTTACAAATGAACAATGTTGGAAGCACACTTTCATCAGGTGCAACAATATGGTGATGCTTTCAAGCCTAAACTAACCCAGATTCAAAAAAAAACAAAAGAGAAAAGGTTTTAGAGAGATTTCTAAGACTAAAATAACTCAGATTCAAAAAAAAACAAAAGAGAAAAGGTTTTAGAGAGATTTCTAAGACTAAAATAACTCAGATTCAAAAAAAAAGTAAAAGAGAAAAGGTTTTAGAGAGATTTCTAAGACTAAAACCTAAGATCAATCACAACAATGATGAATGTTGCAGATGGATAGATCCCTAATGAAACCAATCTCTATTTGATCAAGGACAAGCCTACAACTCCACAAAAATAGTGCAATCTTCTAAGGAAACTGAAGATTTTTAGACTATGAATATTCATTCACATACCCAATAACTAGCGCAATGTAAACAAGCATCCATAGTTGAACTTAGCACAAAATAAGGCCCAGACTAACTTTACACAACAACTTACAATCAACAAATTGCTAAAAGTATGGACCGGAGATCGATCAACATCATTCACATTTCAACATTGGAATGAAAGAACTAAAAACTAACATCTAACATCTGAGAATCAAGAACAAGAAACCATAAACTGTCAAAGTGTAACACAAAGCCTACCAAATCAACAATCCAATTGCATTAACTTCTCCAGCATTACATAACAATTTCAAGTCTCTCCTCTCCTATTGCTACTGACTTCTCTAACTTAGTGAATTATGGCTTTTTACAACCTCAAACCAACTATTCTAACCTAGTCTAACCCTTTACAAATGAGAAGGCATTGGCCTTTTATAGAAAATTACATTTTGAACCAATGGCCAGGATTTAATTCATCCAATGGTTGCAATTGCACTTCTAGAAGCATCAAGCTGTTACATTTAATTTGGGAGCTCATGGTACATCATCATCCAATTTCATAAAAGCAGTTACATCATGGAACAATGAGAAAACAATATTATGCCAGCTTGTCATTAATGAAAATTATGATTGGATGATGAAATCAGCTTCACATGTCTTCCAGAAACTCCTAGCTGTAGAAAGTTTGGGCACAGATTCTTATGCAGGCCCCACTTTTAATATTTGAATTAAACTATTCCAAAAAAAATTCCATTTTTGAAAAAAAAATGCATTTCGGGAAAATTTTCCATTTTTAGAAAAAAATGCATTTCAGGAAAAAATTCCATTTCAGAAAAAATTCATTTTAGAAAAAATTTTTGGAAAATTTCAGGATTTGAGGGGTCATGGAAATTTTGGGGATTTCCATCAGGGATGGAAATACCCGAATTCCCTAAAATGGAAATTTTAGGATTTTGAAGGGGTCTTGGAAATTTTGGGGATTTCCATCAGGGAATACCCAAATTCCCTGCAAGGTCAAAATCTCCTAAACCTTATAACTTTTTTTCTAGAAGGAATTTTCAAAAAATTCAAAAAGTATCCTAGCCTAATTTTTCATCCTCTATCCATGGTGCAAAAATTATTTACATATAACATTGAAAATTCACTTCAAAATCCCCATTTTCAAATTCCAAGACAGGCGAATTTCCCCTAGAGCCTCAAAATATTGTCCTCATCAAACCCAGTCTAGACTTAACCCCAAAATAACATTCCAAAAAGAGCAAAACAAAAATTTGACCAAGCTAAGAGGTAGAGATGCAAAAGAAAAAATAGGGTCCCCACCTTCGGTGGGGCATGTGTACGAAAATTGCACAATGGTGAAAAGATAAAACTATCAAGATGCCTCCTAAAGGGAAAAATATGGACAAGGAGATGAGTGATTTCAAGGATAAGTATGTTAGGGAGATCAGAGAATTGAAGGAAAGACTTGCAGCTTTGGAAACAAGCAAAAGAAGAGATGAGGTTGAAAGTGATTCTAATGAGGAAGAGGAAGAAGAATTTAAAGATGTAGATAAAGAACTAGATCCTAAAGACCAAAGCATGGAAAAGTTGTTAAAGGAAATTAAGAGTGATAAGCGCAAGGTAACAATTGATGTTCCAAAGTTTGGTGAGAACTTGAATGAGGAAGAATTACTAGATTGGATTGCATCTTTGGATAACTACTTTGAATGTGAAGGCATTCCTAAAGAATAGAGAGTCAAATTTGCAAAGACAAAATTGAAAGGTCATTCACCTTTGTGTTGGGACTATGAGCAATTAGAGAGAATAAAGAGAGGAAAATCCAAAATTGTTTCTTGGAACAAGATGGTAGCCAAGATGAAAGGTAAATTTCTCCCTTTTGATTATGTTATTCAGATGTTTAGGAAGCTTCAAAGTTTAAGGCAAAAAGAAATGGATGTAAAAGCATACACTAAAGAATTCTATAAGTTAAGTATGAGATCTAACCATAATGAGAACGAGGATGAAAAGATTGCTAGGTACTTGGGTGGTTTGAGATTGAATATTCAAGATGAACTAGCTTTGACAAATCCAAGGAGTGTTGAAGAATGTTATCATACAGCTCTAAAGGTAGAAGAAAAAGTGAAAAGGAGAAGAACACTCTTAAAGACATCCAAGGAAGAGGAGATGACTCAAAGAAGAAGTGTGTTCAAGACCACATGCAAATGTAGAGGTAAAGTATGCAAGGTTTTCATAGATTCAAGTTCAACTGAAAATATGGTGTCTAAAGAGATGGTAGAAAAACTAAAACTAGATAGAGTTCCTCATGAAACACCATATAGGGCATCTTTTTTGAATGATAATCAATTACTTTTGGTAAATGAGCAAGCATATGTTGAGTTTCAGATTGGTGGGTATAGAGATAGGGTGATTTGTGACATTTTACCTATGGATTGTTGCCATCTACTTTTTGGTAGGCCATGGAAATTTGATAGGCATGCATTATATGATGGAAGGGAAAATACTTATACCATTGACAAGGATGGAAATTCTTTTTTACTAACACCATTACAAGAGAGTGAAGAAGCAAATGGCAAGGTAGCTAAGATTATCATGATTGGAAAGAAGGAGCCTATAAGGTTTGAGGAAGATAGAAACAAGGTGTGTGCAACCATTGCTAAGGTTGTAGATGATAGGACAATAATTTTGGAAGGTGGTGTAGTGATAGAAGAAAGGAAAAGAGTTGATAAATGGATGACTAAGACTAAGACAAAGAAGAACAAGGGTGAATTGCTTGTAAGGAAGTAGGATGAGTTAGAAAAACAAGGTGCAATTGTAATAGGGATAGTAATATGTCCATTGAGAACAAAAGAGGTTAGTAGGAAGTCATATGTTGTCAAAACATAGACTTGTAAATCTATGGATACAGTGGAATTTGGGGCAGAGAGTCCACAATTAAAGATGAAGGAAATAGGTGAAGTGCATAAGTGTGTTTGGAAAGGGTATGTGACTGAGATTGAGCATGTAGTAGAGATAAGGAACAAGACAGTACATGTTGTATAAAGCACAGATAAATTGACAGATTGGACAACATATCCAAAAGGAAGGACAATCACACAAGTAGTGGACAGTATATGCAAAGGATGAACCAATCTAAGGGTAGAGATAGTGTAAGTTCTCAATCTATGACTCATGTGAAGGAGTTACCAAGTGGAGATACCAGTTGGAGAGCATTAATTTATCAAATACAACATGGTTTTGTTGGTTCCTTAAGGGACTTGAGTTGTTTTTATTGGTCGGGTGTATGGTGCAGGGGCACCAAGCCATTTTGTGCAAACTGGGACTTGAGTTGGTCTTAGGGTGAGTTTTAATGTTTACGGTCTTATTTTGTGTTCAATAAGGTCATATAGACCAATTTTTGATGTAATAAGCCCTATTATTGTGGTTAGGGGTCATTTGAGTTAATATGGAAAAAATTGCAAAATCATGTAAAAGTTGTCAAGCAAAAGTTGCAAGATTGCAAGTTTGTGGAAGATCAACGGTCTCATTATTCAAAAGTCAGTTTTGGCAGGTTGAGTTAGGTGTTAGGGAAAAAGGTTTATATATGTTGAGGATCTTGTGTATATGACTCTTGGTGATTGAGAAGCATAAACTAATAAGAAACTCTCTATTTTCTTGAAATTTCTAAGTAATTTCATTGTTTCCATCCCTGGTACAGTTTCGTACAAAGGAAAAATATTTCTAAACCTTATATATTCCATTGAGGCATGAACTAACATCAATTTTCATTAGGTTTAAGAGTTTCATCTTGAATTTGGTGGGTGTTGGACTCATTTTTTTGTAGTAGACCTGAAATACCCTGTTTAAGGGTTTGTGAGCCTTAAAAATGTATTGGAGGACCTTTTCACCGACTGTAATTTTTGTAACTAGGTGAAATGGGTCCTAATAAGTAGTATTAGATTTTGTTTGGTTGAATTGAGCAAGGAGTAAGGTTTGGTGAGGGTTTTGATGGCTGTTTGTGGAAGTGTGAGATATTTTACCATGAAAATGGTGGCTTAGTGCTAGGGTTTGATGAAATCTTTGGGGGCAGAAATATTTCATGAAATTTTAAGTTTTAACAAACCATTTTTAGGGTGATTGAGGCCTTGGTTGGCCATGAGGAAGTCAGGGGTATGGTTTTTTAATAAACCCTTGCCAATTTTGTGTAAAAGGAAGGTTTCATGAAAAGGAGTCATGGTGGTCATGTCATAGAGTAAAAGTTGAGGAATTTGTGGTTTTGTTGCTAGGTTTAGAGGTCCCAATTGAGTTTTGGGCTTTGATATGTTTACATGAGGGCTGCTTGTAAAACTGGCCTATTTGGCCTTGTAGGATAGTGGTAAAGCCTAGTTTTGAGAAGGTTGGTCCAAGGTGACCATAGGTGATTCTGTGATATGTTAGAATGTTCCCAAAAGAGTTCCTGAAATGAGAGTTTTTTAGTGGTTTTGAATTGTCTAGAGAGATTTGTTAGTGGAAAATTGGGTTTTCACACCTACAAGATAGAGTAAAGAAGTTAGAGAAGATTCACCATAGATAGGGTTTGATAAATTGAAGCTTGTGTTAATCAGGTGAAATTAAGTTGGTTTGGTTGAAGACCTCCCTGTTTGACATCAAGGAGTTTGAGAAAGGTACCTTGATTAGGGAAGAAGAAAAATTTTGTAGGGGAAGAAGGTTGTCCTTTATCTATACATGAGAGTAGATGCTCCAATTGACTAGGCAGATTAGTGAGCTTGTCTTCTAAGATTCTTATTATTTGATCAATATTTTCCTTAATAGTGTGCATAGTAGGTTCTAGTGGATATGGTTGGTCTTGAGAATAATGAGTTTCTACCATAAATAGAAGTATGACCCAAAAAATAAGTAACCCAAGTTATATAGAAAATTGATCGACTAACTCAAAGACATGAGTGTGACCTTAAAAATCCACCAAAAGTAGTCAAAGTTGACCTCAACCCAAAAAAGAGTAGCTGGAGTTAAATTGAAAATTAATTAGCTCAAAGAAATGAGAAAAATGAGATGATCCACTAGAATAGGTAAAACTTGATCTTAGACACTTTTTTTACTTAGACTTTTTTAAAATTTGGATATCTATGGGTGGGAAATGCAATCAATTTCTTTGATTTCTCACTCACTATGGATTTATGTGTTACAAATTGGGTGTTATGTTTGACTATGTGCTCCATGGCTAATATAGAGATCTAATCAGCCTCACTGGCCACAATATATTGTGATATTTTCATATCTAGAAGAATACTTTAAAAATTGGATATGGGATGTCATGTAACAAAAATACTGAGGACTATTGAATAGATCCTTGATGTCAAACAAGAAAGAAAATTTTGATGTCTATATTCAATTAAGATAGCACACAAGTGGTGATAACAAGGGAAAGAACTATAGGGTGTGTTAAGTCTATTTAATGCCACCAATATACTTATCTTGTTCAAAACTTTTGTCATCCCAATATTTTAGAACACTAATTATGGAGAGTTAGGTGTATACTTGTACCCACTTTTGATCAACAAGATCCCTCTAGGACAAGATGATAACATACAATGGACATTTATAGATAACCTAAATTGGTAAAACTATTTGTAGATGTACCCCTAGAAAGAGCTCTAGTAGCAATTGTAATAAGCCTATAACAAAAAATATATGCTAAATACACATAAATATTGTAGAAATAATAAAAACATAAATGTATTAATTATTTTCACACCACCACTTAGAGGGAGTAATATCTAAATAGAGCATACACTCCAATTGCAAATATTCCAAGATGTTCAATTAAGAAATAATTACAATATATAGAGTTTTATCAAAGGAAACTACTACTATCCCGTGCATGGGGAGTAATTACTTTATTCTAACTAGTTTGATGACATAAAGAATATACAGCTCTTTATCAAAGATACATAAGGAAAACACATAAATAGTATAGTAATCTAAATCAGTCTAAGAATTTAGAGGACAATACCTAGTGAGAAAATGATAGTATTATAAAACACATAAAAAATAATATTATTTTTAATATCAAGAGTTCATACAATTTTGGCAAACTCACTAGAACAGGTGTATGCCTCAAACTATCTCTATTGGCTTCAAATTGAGCCCATTTATACATTTTCAAAAAAGATAAAAGGTCACCACATCTATGATGTCCTTGGAAGTTGAAATTGACAACTAGATGAGTACAAATTTAATTACAAAAAATAAAAAATACTAGAGAATTATTCAATTTTTCTACCCCAACTTGGAGGGGTCATATCTCTTATCCCATTAGATGAAAATTGGACTTTATGGATGTATCAAAAACATCTCGAAAATAACTAATTTTTATTTTGGAAGGAAGCCTTTGGAACCCTTCCTAAGCAACAGATGAAAGTTCTCAAGGCCAATTTCACACCAAAGACCTCCAAAAATATAAATTATGAAAACATAAAAAAATAAATAAATTAATATTTCAGAGATTTGACCATGCAAATGTCACCTAAGTGCTCTTGAATTGTTGTGGGATCATATACACCAAACTAATACTAGCTATAATATAAAGTAGAAAGAGGTACATATTAAATTGTATGAAGAAGATCTAAAGCTTTATTATATTATATAATGGATATGGAATAGGGTACCCACTTTTAAACTATAGGAAATAAACTTTGAATATATTTTACACTACTTCTATGTTATGCTAGTTCATATTTATGTATGAAATTTAACATAAATGATTGATCCTATACCCTAATGTATATATCATTGGTACTCTATGTTTTATGTATTATTGGAAGTATAATGATCCCCTCTTTATTTAAGCATTTATTTACTTTATTAAATCCACATCAAATTCATTTATATTGATATTAACTAGTTTTTAAAATTAACAGAAAAATATTATAATTACATTATACATAAAATTAGGAAGGAGAATAAACAACCTTTTTTTTATAGATAAATTGAGGGATTAGGGCCCACTCCTAATAAACAAAATTAATAAAAGAATAAAATGCTTCAGACCCACGAATGGGGAGCACCAGAAGTGACAAAGAAACAAAAAAGCCAAAAGCACTCTCAAAAGACTAGAAACTGGCACAAGTCAAAGAGATAAGAAACACTGAAGACTAAGCAGACTCCAAACAAAGCACATGCAAAACCAACATCCTACAAAGTTAGATCATATGATCTTCTTGTTCTTCCCCTTCCTCAAGAATAAAAAACTTTTTTAATCTAAAATAATTAAATGTAATATGACGATAAAAAACTAAAAGATAATTTAGATTTAAAAAAAACAGTACAAATATTAAAATATATATAATTTAATAAAAAATAGCAGATATTACTAACTCTCTATGATGAAAAACGTTGTATTATATTGTACACTTAATAATAAGACTCAAAACTTCACTATCAAAATTGTACAAATAAAACTTAAACAAACTAAACATTACTAATAAAAACAAAAAAACAAAAAACTTAAAATATATATGATATTATTTATAATATTTTATAAAGATATAAAGACAATTTAATACATGAAATGATTAAAAATGGACATAATCATAGTTAATAAGTAAACATTAAAATAGGTAAATATGAAAGAAAAGAGAAAAATGTAAATTATGAACTTTTCCATGCCCCACATTTAGACTTGATGCTTTTGAGTCAATCCTAGGTAGTAATTTCCCACTTAAACATTATGGGACAAGTAGAGACATAAGGAAAACAAACAAATTTGAGCTGGCAAAAACACAAGACCCTTCAAACATGATAGTGAAAGATTTATCCATATTATAAACATCTTCTTCACTACTTTGTCTTTTTGGAAATGTGATTTATGACTTGATAGATTGTCTTTTTTCTTACATAGACAAGCACAAGAGTCCGTTAAGGATAGGCATTAGATTCAATACTTTGTCCACATATTAAATAATAATTTTTTTTTTGGTGCAAACCTCTTTTGTTGTGCATCATCACATGATCCGTGCCTTTCCATGCCACCTAGAAGTTTATATTTGTCTTGTACATATTTTTTCCTTTTAAATTCAAGATGTTTAAGTCTGATTATGAAAGAGTTGTTGGAATCAAAAAAATTTAAGTTTTTTTAATTAAAGATAGATTACGTGATATGATTTGAAATGTTGATGTAAAAAGTCGATATATAATTATATCAAAAAACGTGTTTTACTATTTAAATTTGTATATTAAATTAATTATATGAATACAATGATCAATATTTAAATGGAAGTGGTTTCACTATCATTAAAAACTACTTATTTTTTTTTACTAAATTAATTGTTTAATGTAATGGCCATACTTAAATCGATGTCTTAATCAATTAAATATTTATTGAAAACTAATGTTTGAACTTAACTCATTTAGAATGAGTTTGAGTGCACTAACTTTAAATTAAAATAGTTGGCATGGTGGATGGTACAAATTCAGTCCCCCTTTTTAAGCTAATAAATTAAAGAAAATTTAGGTTTGGTAAATTTATGCATCTACAAATTCATTCCCCTTTTATAAGCCTATAAATTAGAGGTAATTTAGACTTGGTACATTTGCTCATCTACAAATTCATTCCCCCTTTATAAGCTTACAAATTCATTCCCCTCGTGTAATCCTACAAATTAAAAGTATTCTAGTCTTGATAAATGTGCTCTCCTACAAATTCATTCCCCCTTTATAAGCCTACAAATCAAAGCTAATCTATCCTTGATAAATTTGGTCACCTAGAAATTCATTCCTCTTTAAATTTAGATTATTATTCCTTCTTTGGCCTACTATAATGTGCATTGTCTATATAATAAAATAATGTTTAAAAATAATTTTACCTTAACAAGTACTCTACAAAATATCAAATAAACATTACATCACCCAAAAGAAATTATTATTTATGTTTTGAATAGGTATAGCTCATGATTCATACATGCAAACTAAAAAAATGCTTATTAAGACCCCAAAAAATATAATGGTGTTCATTAGCCAAATAATTACTATTAAACACATATAACAATAAGAAAGAGAATCCCTACTCAACAACAAAATGACTATTAAGGAGATTTTATTTTATGGAAGAATACCATCTCTTTTTTTCTCATAGATGGAAATATAATGATCCATAAATTTATTGAATTTGTTCAATTTAATTTGAGGAACTAAATAAATTAGGTGAAAGAGAAGTATTTATGCTTGTCTATGGTAGAATTTAGATAAGGGATGTCCAATAAAAGATAGTGTAATATAGTAGCCTAAGCAACTCTCAAATAACATTCTACACCAAGCAATAACAACAATGTATTTTGTATTAATTCTAAAAATATTCTTTCAAATGACTTGCAATCATGTGAAGAAATAACCTAAACTATTACACAAAAAAAGAAAAATGGTAGAGGATTGTTATATATATTTTGAGATGGATGATAATATAATTATTTATTGCATTATATAGTTGACCTCTTCCTCTGTTACACCCCTACTTTTTCATTTTTAAATTTATTGCCACCACATTCCCCTTTGACATAATTTATGGCGTGCTTTTGTTCAATAATGGCATTCTTACATCTCTAAAATTATCCTTTTGTTCCTTGAGATCATGTGTCTTCATATTCTTGGCCCTATATGTTTTCATGAATGATTGGGAAATGAACCACAATCATCAATAGCTAACCATTCATCTTCTAGGAAGATTTGTCATCATGTTGTGACCATTATTAAATAAGATAACTCAAGATTAAAAATCCCAATTGATTCTAAGAAAATTAAATGAATCTTGTCACACCATCTTGAATGAAAACCATTAACTACATTTGGTTCATTTTTATTGATATGGATTGAGGACTTCATAGTCCAAGGGTTTGAAAAAAGTCAAATGAAAAAATAAAACCAAGAATTGTTACACAATAACTAAGAGAAATTGTGTGACAACTTAAAAAATGTTTTGCAACCATTAGAAACTTTTACACTAAAATTGGAAGCTATTGTGTAGCCATGTGAGTCTTATTTGCATATTTTATTTATTTATTTATTTTGGTGATGTAATATCACTCATGGCTCCAAATTCTCGTACAACATACACCTATAAATGAAATGCACTATGAGCCCATACTCTTAAACATTTTGTGATATTTGAGTATGCCAATCTGTATGTAGAAAATTTAGATGCATTGCTCCATGTTACTTCTCCAGCTACTTTACATTTCCATGTCACCAAGTACTCATTGTACTCCTTCCCTTTTGTCTTCTTAATCACTCGTGATTCTATCACTTCACTACTTCTACTTCATCTCATTCTTTCTCAAATAATTATTGTACCCACTCTTCCATTGATAATTACAAAAATTATGCATATCTTTCCACTTGTTTGTCCCTCATAATAAGGGTACAAAATTCCAAATTAAAATTGGTGATATGTCCACTCCTTTCTAGAGTTGTATCTCTTGATTATTTGTTGTAAATTTTCTCAAGACTTTACGAGGCCAAATCTTTTTCCATTTCAATATGTTATAAGTTATGATTATAAACAATTCCTTCCTCGAATAAGCTAAAATCAAATATCCAACTTTAAATTATTTCTCTCCTCTTGAGATCTACATGTTGTGTACACTTCATCATTCTCGGTTCTCCTAATTCTCTTACACTTCCTATTGTAACTCATAAATATACTCAAGAAAATACTCTACTACTACACTTTATTCTCCCAAATCATTTAAACTTGTCAACTCATCTACCCCTCTATGGATATATCCTTAAAAAAATCTAAAAAATACTCTTTTTTACACTTCTACTAATTGATTTATATGCAAACTCAGATTATGCTAATATAATATCCCATAGAGTTACCTTATTTCCAAATAAGCATCTTAAAAAAATGAGGCTTAAATTAATAACCTCAATTTTGTCATCCTTTTTTGGATGAAACCTAAACTAGAACTCAAGTTAATATCCAAATTTCTCCAACAAGTAAAGCAAAAATAGCCCACGATTTTTTTATCCCTATCTAAGACATTGCACTTTTGTAACATGGGCAACTTAAATATTCTCTAAAGAAAAATTTAGTAACATGATTAGCATAACGAGTTCTTATAAGGTGTAGAGTGTCCCACATTTGAAAAATTATATATCTACCAACAAAAATAGAATTATTTCCTCATTGTGTTCTTAAAAGTGCAATAATGAAGCCTATACTCATGTCTTTCCATGGTTTCTCTAGAATAATAAATACCCAATATAAACCTATATTCTAACTTGTGCCCTTGGAATGTTAGAAAACTATATAAATCTGCATAATAGTATTTGCTTCCTCACTCAGCCTTGGCCATGGATGACTCACATAGCTATGTCAATGTGTTGTTCACTAAAATATCTAGCTAGACCTTTATTATGCTTCTCTCTCACCAATTTTTTCTTCATTCAACCTTGAGGTTTGACAAATGTTGACCTTTGAATAACATACCATCTTAAATGAAATAACCTACTCACGGAGTACTATCCATTCCATTTCTATGTTCTCAAGTGCTACCTAATCTTATCTAAAATCTATACAAGTCTCTCATGGATTCAAATACAATAACCAATACTCTCATCTCTTGTAATAAAATGTGTCTTCTCCTTAATGTGTCAGCAACTCTATTTAATTTACCACTTATATGCTTTAAAAAAATGAGTCTTAAACTAAATTTAACCCACTTCATATAATTTTGGCTCAACTTACATTGGATATTAATAAATTTTAGTTCATAATGGTTTATGAATATAAAATATTCCTTTCTTATAAAATAGTTCCTTCACTTCTTCAATTCTTGAGCAATGACATAAAAATATTGGTCATGGACTAAATGTTTTTTCTTCTTAGTGAACTATGTAATGGGTTTACCTTCTTTACTTAAAACTCCACCAATCATTGTCCCACTTACATTGTAAAACCCTAAGCTAGACACCTAGGACATTAGTCAACCAAAAAAAAAATTTAAAGAACAACACCAACAACCAAGGTATGATAATAACATGTCACAATGCACACCAACATGCACACAAGTGTCTTGTAAAAAACAATGACAAAAGGAATCTAAAAATAATAATTACCTCACCATTGCTATAAGAAAGGTGAGACCAAAAAAAAACTTACTAGTCATGGGATAAAAACACCATTATCAGCCTACCTTAAGGGAAATGGCATCCAAATCACCAGTAGGTAATAACCCACGATCATGCTATCTCACAAACACAAAACAAGGGTAGGATGATGGAATCATCAACCTCAAATAATAATTAAAAAATATCATAAAAACTCTAACACCAA
>VDFB02272454.1:345885-371683 GCA_007258455.2 Sequoia sempervirens | reverse complement strand
TTCTTGCCTTTGCTACATGCTCAATATTAGTCACATACCCATGCCAAACACCCTTATGCACTTCACCTATTGCCTTCATCTTTAGCTATAGACTCTCTACCCCAAATTCCAATGTATCCATAGATTTACAAGTCTCTATTTTGACAACATATGACTGCCTACCGACTTCTTTTTTTCTCAATGGACATATTACTGTCCCTATTACAATTTCACCTTGTTTTTCTAACTCATCCTACTTGCTCACAAATGGTTCACCCTTGTTCTTCTCTATCTCAGTCTTGGTAAACAATTTATCAACTCTTTTCCTTCTTTCTATCACTGTACCACCTTCCAAATTCACTGCCCTATCATCTGCAACCTTTGCAATGGCTGCACACATCTTGTTTCTCTCTTCCTTAAACCTTATAGGCTCCTTCTTTTCAAACATGATGATCTTAGCTGCCTTTCCCTTTGCTTCTTCACTCTCTTGCAATGGTGTTAATATGAAAGAATATCCATCCTTGTCAATGGTATAGGTATTTTCCCTTCCATCATATAATGCACACCTATCAAATTTCCATGGCCTTCCAAGAAGTAGATGGCAACAATCCATGGGTAAAATGTCACAAAGCACCTTATCTCTATACCCACCAATTTGAAACTCAACATATTCTTGTTCATTTACCAAAAGTGACTGATTATCATTCAACCAAGATGCCCTATATGGTGTTTCATGAGGAACTCTATCTATTTTTAGTTTTTCTACCATCTCTTTAGACACCATATTATCAGTTGAACTTGAATATATGAAAACCCTGCATAATTTACCTCTACATTTGCATGTGGTCTTGAAAAAGCTCCTTCTTTGAGTCATATCCTTTTCCTTGGATGTCTGAGGTAAGGTTCTTCTCACCATCAAAATTTCCCCAACTTCTGGAACAACAACATGACTTGAAGAATTTGAACTCTCAAATTCATCCTCTTGCACTATTTGAGCTCTCCTTTCACCTCCACTTGATGTAGTACCAAAATTTTTAGGGCACTTGTAGGATGGATGACCAAACTCATTGCAATTATAGCATCTACTTGCAAATGTACTTGAAATTCTTCCACCACCAAATCTGCCTCTAGTGCCTCTAAAGCCACCTCTGAAATTTGTAGTTTGTTCCTCTCTTTTATGTGTCTCTTCTTGGCTCTCACCTGTTTTTCTTGAAGAAGAATATGTATCTCTGCCTCTTGAAGTGCCGCCTCTTCCTCTAACTATCTTTTCTTATCTTCTTTCCACTTTTTCTTCTTCCTTTAGAGCCATCTGATAACATTCTTCAATACTCCTTGTATTTTTCAAAGCTAATTCATCCTAAATATTCAATCTCAAACCACCCAAGTACCTAGCAATCTTTTCATCCTCGTTCTCATTATGGTTAGATCTCATACTTAACTTATAGAATTCTTTAGTGTATGTTTTCACATCCATTTCTTTTTTCCTTAAACTTTGAAGCTTCCTAAACATCTAAATAGCATAATCAGAAGGGAGAAATTTACCTTTCATATTGGCTACCATCTTGTCCCAAGAAACAATCTTGTATTTCCTTCTCTTTCTTCTCTTGGACTACTCATATTCCCACCACAAAAGTGCATGACCTTTCAGTTTTGTCTTTACAATTTTGACTCTCTATTCTTCAGGAACATCTTCACTCTTGAAGTAGTTATCCAAAGATGCAATCCAATCTAGTAATTCTTCCTCATTCAGGTTCCCACCAAACTTTGGAACATCAATCTTTACCTTGTGCTTGTCACTCTTAACTGCCTTTAACAACTTTTCCATTCTTTAGTCTTCGAGATCTGGTTCTTCATCTACATCTTCAAATTCTTCTTCCTCTTCCTCATCATAATAAATTTCAATCTTATCTCTTCTCTTGCGTGTTTCCAAAGCTGCAAGTCTTTCCTTCAATTATATGATCTCACTAACATACTTATCCTTCAAAGCACTCATCTCCTTGGCCATATTTTTCCCTTCAGGAGCATCTTGATAGTTTTTGTCTTTCACCTTTGTTGTGCAATTTTAGCACACATGCCTGGGCTTGGGGACCCCTCTTTTTTCTTTTGCATCTCTACCTCCTGGCTTGGTCAAATTTTGGTTTTGCTCTTCTTGGGAGGTTATTTTGGGATTAAGTCCAGACTGGGTTTGATGAGGACAATATTTTGAGGCTCTAGGGGAAATTCGTCTGTCTTGGAATTTGAAAATAGGGATTTTGAAGTGAATTTTCAATGTTATATGTAAATCTTTTTTGCACCCGTGGATAGAGGATGAAAAATTAGGCCAGGTTGCTTTTTGAACATTTTGAAAATTCCTTCTAGAAAAAAAAGTTATGAGGTTTAGGAGATTTTTGACTATTATTAAGGAATTATTTTAGATCCCGATGGAAATCCAGAAATTTCAAGACCCAGCCTCAAAATCCACGAAATTTACGATTTTGAGGGTATTTGGGTATTTCCGTCCACGATGGAAATCCCAAAAATTTCCATGATGATATTTGTTTTCAGGATTAATTAAATATTAAAGGGGACTTGCATATGAATTCGTGCCAAGGAAATGGAAGAGTTCAATTCAAATATTAAAAAGTGGAGTCTGCATAAGAATCCGTGCCCAAACTGTCTATAGCTGGAAGGAGTTTCTAGAAGACATGTGAAGCTGATTTCATCACCCAATCAAAATTTTCATTAATGACAAGTTGGCATAATATTGTTTCTCATTTGTTCCATGATGGCTGCTTTTATGCAATTTGGATGATGATGTACCATGAGCTTCCAAATTAAATGTAATAGCTTGATGCTTCTAGAGATTACAGTGTAGCCATTGGATGAATTAAATCCCTAACCATTAGTTTCAAAATGTAATTTTTCTATAAAAGGCAGTGCCTTCTCATTTGTAAGAGGAGACTAGGTTAGAATAGCTGGTTTGAGGCTGTAAAAAGCCAAAATTGGCCAAGTTAGGAGAAGTCAGTAGCAATAGGAGAGGAGAGACTTGAAATTGTTATGTAATACTGGAGAAGTAATGCAACTAAGTTGCTGATTTGGAAAACTTTGTATTTACCTTTTATAGTTTATGGTTTCTTGTTCTCAATTCTCAATGTTAGATGTTAGTTTTAGTTCTTTCATGATAATGGTGAAATGTGAATGATGTCAATCGATCTCTGGTCCATACTTTTAGCAATTTGTTGATTGTAAGTTGCTGTGTAAAGTTAGTCTAGGCCTTATTTTGTGCTAAAGTTCAACTGTGGATGCTTGTTGTTTACATTGTGCCAGTTAGTGGGTATGTGAATGAATATTCATAGTTTGAAAATCTTTAGTTTCCTTAGAAGATTGCACTATTTCTTTGAGTTGTAGGCTTGTCCTTGATCAAACCGAGATTGGTTTCATTGGGGATCTGGTCCATTTGCAACATTCATCATTGTTGTGATTGATCTTAGGTTTTAGTCTTAGAAATCTCTCTAAAACCTTTTCTCTTTTGTTTTTTTTTGAATCTGGGTTAGTTTAGGCTTGAAAGCATCACCATATTGTTGCACCTGATGAAAGTGTGCTTCCAACATTGTTCATTTGTAAGGCCTCTTGTGATTACCAACAATTTTCACATTTATCATTCAGTTGTTTATGCATTTTCAAGACCTGACATTAGAGACCTTGGGGTTATCTCTTGAGGCTTACTGATAGATATTTACCTTTCAAGAGAGATAGGATACTTGCATCTTGTCTAAGTTGTTGCTGTGCAAAAAACACCATCAACAACCTTCCACTTACCCTTTCTTCAATCTGCAACTTCCAACTCTCTAGAGATCTAACCTCTAGGATCTTATACCAATTGATGTTAAATAGGGAGGTATTCAACCAAAGCAACTCAAGTTCACCTAATTAACACAAGCTTCAATTTATCAAACCCTATCTAGGGTGAATCTTCTCTAGCTTCTTTACTCTGTCTTGTAGGTGTGTAGACCCGGTTTTCCACTCACAACTCTCTCTAGAAAATTCAAAACCACTAAAAAAACCTCATTTCAGGAACCCTTTTGGGAACATTTTAACATATCACAAAATCACCTATCATCACCTTGGACCAACCTTCTCAAAACTAGGCTTTACCATTGTCCTACAAGGCCAAATAGGCTAGTTTTAAAAAGAAGACCTCATGTAAACACATCACCAAGCCCAAAACTCAATTGGGACCTCTAAACATGGCAACAAAACCATAAATTCCTCAAATTTTACTCTATGAAATGACCACCATGACTCCTTTTCATGAAACCCTCCTTTTACACAAAATTGGAAAGGGTTATTGAAAAACCATACCCCTAACTCCCTCATGGCCAACCAAGGCCTCAATCACCCTTAAAATGGTCTACAAAAACTTAAAAGTCCATGAAATACTACTGCCCTCCAAAGATTTCATCAAACCCTAGCACTAAGCCACCATTTTCATGGTAAAATCTCACATACTTCCATAGACAGTCATCAAAACCATCTCCAAACCTTACTCCCTGCTCAATTCAACCAAAAAAAATCTAAGCCTACTTATTAGGACCCATTTCACCCAGTTATAGAAATTACAGTCAGTGAAATGGTCCTCCAATACATTTTTTTTTAAGGCTCACAAACCCTTAAATAGGGTATTTCAGATCTACTACAGAAAAATGAGTCCAACACCCACCAAATTCAAGATGAAACTCTCAAACCTAATGCAAATTGATGTTAGTTCATGCCTCAATGGAATACAAAAGGTTTAGAAATAATTTTCCTCTATACAGAACCGTACCAGGGCTGGAAACAATGAAATTACTTAGAAATTTCAAAAAAATAGAGTTTCTTATTAGTCTATGCCTCCAAATCACAAAGAATCATATAAGACAAGATCCTCAACATATATAAACCTTTTTCCCTCCTAAAACACCTAACTCAACCAGCCAAAACTGAATTTTGAATAATGAGACCGTTGATCTTCCACAAACTTGCAATCTTGCAACTTTTGCTTGACAACTTTTACATGATTTTGCAATTTTTGCCATATTAAGTCAAATTACCCCTAACCACACTAATAAGACTTATTACATCATAAAATTATCTATATGACCTTATTGAACACAAAATAAGACCATAATCATTAAAACTCACCCTAAGACCAACTCAAGACCCAGTTTGCACAAAATGGCTTGGTTCCCCTGCACCACCCCTTAAAATTATCTTGCCTAAATGTGATGAGACATATCTTCTTGATTAGATGGGTAAGATTTATCAGCATTTTAGATTCCACCAAATTCCCTTGGATTAAAAGCTCTCCCTAACCTTTTTTTACTTGGAAAAGGATTCTCTTTAGTGGTATAAATGGTTGGATAAGAATCATCTATTTCTCACTTCGTTATAATTTTATAAGTAATCCCTAATCTATTATGATCCTAATATCTATGCACACTTTATTGGTTCCCTGTGTAAATTATGCCAAACACATTATATCAAGGAGTATCAAAGTGATTTTGAAAAACTGGCTAAATAGACACATGAATTGAAGGAACCATATATTTATTATTGCTTCATTAGTGGTCTCAAACAAGAGTTACAAGTTGAGGTTTTCATGTGTAACCCATTTTTTATATGTTTAACCCATATTGCTATTGTGATACTCTAACATTGGCATGATGTGTATAAGAAAAATCAGTAGCCCCCAAAAAATAGCCAACTCCTTCTCTGTCAAAAGGCTAAAATAAAGTTATAAAAAGTGAACTAAGCCACACACCATTCAAAATATCTCTTGAGAATAAATAGTAGAGAAAATTACAAAGGGATTATGTTTTATTTGCTATTAAAAAGAGAAGGGTCACAAATTTGTTGAACAATGCTTGTATCTCATTAACTCTACTAATATACTTAGTAACCTTAAGGGATTTTCAGATGGAAAATATGAGTTGGTTTCCCTTGAACAACAATTTACTCTAGATTCTCTTATTTCTATCCACACTTTTGTGGGGTTCTATTATCCCCAAATACTTAAGGTAATTGGTACTATAAAAGACAAAGAATAATGATCTTGATATATGGTGGTAGAACTCATAACTTTATCAATAAAAAATTGCTAACTAGTTATTATTTTTATGTCTATTCCTATAATAATTTAAAATTTATGTTTGTTGTAATGTTACAAATTATATACCAAAGGAGCTGAAGGATATTTCAGGGAGGGGGATTGGTGGCTCATCATGTATGGCAAATGATTCTTGGTATGATTTAGGAAATTGTCTCTACTAAGTGTGATGTGGGTATCCCTCTTGAGTCTAGTGAGAGGATTCTAATGCAAGGGTTGGGATTAGATGGAGATGGACCACATAAGGCTTGCTCTAAAGGGAGGAGGAATCCCAATAGGAAATCTAGTGTGATGGAAACTAGTCACTACCTCCTGTTGGTGTACTAAAGATAAATGTTGATGGATCCTCCAAGGGTAATCTTCGATATGCTAGAGTCGAAGGTATTGATAGGGACAATTCAAAAGCTATCCTCTTCTTTTTCTCCAAATTTAAAGTATACAAAAATTAATAATGTGATGGAGGCTCTTTCTTTTTGAACACACACCAAAATATCAAAAGGGAGGTCAATCAATTTCTAATAGATCTCAAAACTTCCAAAACAAAATAAACTTCAAACTCTATCACAAATGTAAGAACATAAAAGATAGAAACAATGCACAACACAACTCAACACCAGATGTACATGGAAAACCACAGTGAGAAATACTACTAGGAGCTATTGTCCTAATCTATCCTCACAAAAGAATAGATGTTACAACTTTATTTTAGGGCTACAACCCAAGGAAGCTACTACTCCTTGAAAATAGGTTTTAGGGTCACTCCTAAGGAAGCTACAACTCCCTATTGACTTTGTTTTATGGCTACAACCCAAGGAAGCTAAAACTCCCTGATTTGAGTACAACCTCAGTAATGATTGCAGAATGGAAATCCTTCCACTGTTTGAAACTGACAATTAGGCTCAATCCTTTCAATGATTGCAAATTTTCTTTTTCTCTTCTCCTTTGGTGTTTATAATTCTTCTTTTCAATCTCTTCTACAACTTTTTCAAATATCTTCTCTCATACTTACTAGATCACTACTTGTAACATTCAAGAAGCTTTTCCTTTGGCTCACTACCTCTAGCAAATAATTAAGTTCACTTCTTCACTTCCCTTTTATCACATAAATGTTTTCAAAATGAAACTAGATAGGAACTTACACTTTTTCTCTTTCTCTTTTAGTCACTCATGCAATTTTCATCATCTTGCACACATATGTATGACCTACATCAACTAGGTTTATAATTTATACATGATATTACATTGATTAGAATTCACATGTCAGCCTATAATAGAAAATATTACATTTATAAGTCGGTTAAAGATAAAACAATCAACCTGAAATATGTAGAGGGTACAACCCAAAAGACTACATGCAACAGTAGGAAGAGGAACACACCTTGTGGATTCCAACACACAATTAACTTGGTCCTAAAAAATCTTCACAACTTTGGTCTTCTATGAAAATTATCCTTCATAAATTTAAATTAGGTTGGCCATAAGCAAGAAATTATGAAACTTGTAGCATGCTAGCCATCACAAGTATTAGCGGTATAAAAAGATAAAGAAATTATCTATGATTCTCCTAGATGAGTTTGCATGACCCATACAACACCTTCAAACACTCAATAGACTCCATGTAATCTTGAGCTTGTGGCACACGTCATCAACATCCCTTAGTCACCCAGGTAAAAGCATAACCCAACAACACATTCATTTCAAACCATAGCTTGTTCTAGAGAAACCAAAAAACACCTTGTAGAGCAACAAAAATAATTACATGATATTCAAGAACACTCTCATGCATCCCTTTCACAAGTTCATGCAACAACAAGTTGGTGCAAGCTAATAGAGACTGAAACGAATCACTGAACAATACAACCCTATGCTCTATCACTTGGAACTTTCTCTACAAAAGGACTAATGATATGAAACTTTGGAAATATCACCTTCACAACACCATCAACTTAACTTCAAAACCACATAACCATATCTAAAAACATGGAGAAATGCAAAGCCAATATTTTCACCTCTATGAGTATTCTCATATAATTAACACAGTCTTCAAACTATCACACTCAAACACACCTTTTGATAACACACATGCTTTGCCACAATATGAAGCTGTCTTCCAAAGCATAGGAGAAAAGCATCACCAGTCGAGAAATGTGAATCATCTCTTAGAGACTCTAGCAACCAAACATCTAGATACCAACTCTCTTTTGAAATTGATGACAACCAAACTATAACAATGTATTGAACACACCTAGATATTGAGAGGGTGATGAATCCATATCTAATAAATCCTTAAACCTTTCATATCTTAAACCCTTCAATAATATGAAAAAATAGACCTTTAGCAGGATCAACTTATAATTAGATAAATAATGCTTAAACAAATCAACAACAGTTAAGCTGATCAACAAAAAATAAAGATAAGACAATGAACACATATGCACAAGATAAAACCATATTTACATGGAAAACCCAAGATGGGAAAAAATACAGTGAGAAAACTCACAATATAGGAAGCTCATTGCTTACAAAATTATAATTTATTTTAAGGTTCACTATCTAAGGAGGTACACTACTCCCTAAAGGAATTGCAAGATAAGGAACACAACCTTAGGGAAAGATAAAAAGGATTTGTAGTACTGAGGTGCACAACCCTAGGGAAAGATGCAATTTACAAGGACCTATTGAAGAGACTCACTATTTGATAGTAGGATACATGAAGATTTAGAAATTAAAACATATGTCAACAATAAACTCTATTAACTTAGTCATTAAAGAACATCTAATCTTTCTTTTACATAATCACACACCACACACACACACATATCTTGCAACTGATTTGTTCTACCATTTATATCCTCCGCAAGATCTCAAAACATTAATTAGGTTGGCCAAAACAAAAGATAGTCAATAATCTCAATAAGTTTTCCATAAAAACATAATGAGGTTCTATCCAAGAGATAGAGATGACCAACAATAGCTTATTACATCTTCTAATGTGATCCCAAAAACCACACATTCTGGTACACATCAACCCAAGTTGGCAATAGGGAAACGTGTAGCACATTACCAGTTGGCCAAAAAACACATCTTCAATTGAATTTATTCAATGTGGATCTTAAAAAGATAGGTCAAAACCCAAATACATCTTAACACAACCTCAAATGCTAGTGCATACCCCCCAAGTACATGATGTAGAGGAAGGACTGACATACAACTACCCTGACACATTCCAAACAAGGCTTAAATACCAATGATGTGAATCTACACCCTTGTCCATTCTTGGAAATTTTCTCCTAAAGCCTAAAACATGGGAAAAAAAAACAAATATAACTCAAACATTAAAGAAAACTTGGAATATGGGAAACTTGGCTTATTCAAACCTGTTACAACACCTTCTAGGGGTTTCCAAATGTACATGACCAAAGTGATTAACACAATTATTTATGCAAATTAGGTCTTGTTGCCACTAGGTGCATTCAAGGTAATGACTCCAAACAAAGGTAAGAACACTTGTCATATGAATCCAAGCTTGAGTAGGCCCCTAAAAACATTCCACTATTATTCTTCACCCCTCCATTGACAAACAATGCATAGATTATGCAAAGCAACAAAGAACCTAGGGTTTTAGGACTCTCATTGCAAATTTGTGCACACAGTCAATCATATCTTCCTCACACATGTAAATCATGATTTTTCCTCTTGCATGGATGTGGAAAAGAATGGGATAAAAATTTCCACTAATTTTCAAGATTTTTGGATGGTGGAAACTCTACCCATGATCAAATTTTGCTCCTTGGAAACCCTAGTAGGGCTTAGGCCTGCACTCACCAAAAATGCAATATCTTGCAGAAAACTTGATGAAAGTCTACCAAACCAAATAAATTTCAAAGATATGATCCTTTTCCAACTTCTCCAATTTTTTTCAAGATCGTTCAAATTTTTTCCAGTCCGTACAATGTGAATTACAATCAATTTACATAGAAAAACACAATTTTGGACATGCAAAATGAAGTATTTCTCATTCAAACTTCTCTCCAACCCTTTTACTAAAGGTTACATTACATATTTAACATATTAAAACCATTGGAAACTTCCCAAACAACCACTAACATCCTTGAGTAACACTAATGACAACATTTACAAGTTTTTGATAATAATGACAACATTTGCAACTTTTGACATGTCACCAAAACACCATAGAATGGACTTAAATGACTCCAAATGGTCTTAAATGACCTTATTGACCTAGAAAAAACAAAAACAAAAACTTTTCAACATGAAAACAATGTACAATAATGGAGCATCAAAGGATGCCCTTCATATACACCCTAGAGAAAAAGTTCAAGTTCCACTTGAATGGAGGTCTGCAATAGTACAACCATGCTTGAGAATATCTGCTTCAGTCATCCATGTTGTATATTCAATGGAAAAGGAAAATATTGGAGTGAATACTCCATTGAGCTTGAGTGTTTACCTCATTTTTCTATAACTCCCCTTAGAAATCTGCATAAGTTTCCACACTTTATCTATCTCACTATCCACTTTACCTTTCTGCTAACAAATGGTGTGCACTTGTACCTGGATGCCTTCTTTATGTATAAAAATATGAACATTATTGTCTTTCTCTAATGATACATACACTTTTCCAAAATTACTTAAGACCTTTATATGTCTTCTTGCCTGCTACATGACAACAAATTGATTGTTGTCTTTCCTTTTAGAATCTTTCATTTTGACTTTGACTATAATATTGTCTTTCAAGATAAGTTCTTGTTGTGTACTCTCCTAGAATAAAATGAACTTTTATTCTCATGAAGAAATTCAGTTTCCTCATTTATTTTAGCAGCTACAATCTCTATACAATCCACCTCCATTTTTGGATTCATGAATCAGTCTGCTAAGAAAGTTAAGTCTTCAATAAAGACAATTAGCATTGTATCTAAATATTGTTTGGCATCTTTTCTTTCTTTAGAAATAATCTTAAGTAATTGTTCCTCATCCTCTTGACTACCTTTATGGAAAAAATTTGCTTCATCTTCTTCTATAACAAAAATCAAATTTTTTTCCTCTCCCTTTGTATCTCCACATGCACCTAAATAATTAGATTCAGAAAATTCTAACTTATTAGGTACTTCAAGTATCTCTTCGTCTTTATACTTATTATTTTCATTTTTTGTTCCTTGCACATGGATATCCTTAGAAGTCACTCCACTAATACTTCCCTCACTTGGAACATCTTTCAAAGGTTGTGCTTCCTTTTTTCTATCTCCATAAATCAATGTTTCCATTTTCTTGTATTTGTCAACACTACTTTGTAGCTACTCCCTTACTTGTTGATGGATTTCCTACACCGCAACAACAAATTGTTCTCCTTTAGCACTTTTCCTCATTTTGACCTTAGGTATCTCACTCTACCACTTGTCATTCAACTGAGAATCTATTTCCAAAAGGTGATGCTCCCTTGACCCTACTACATGATCTGCATCTCTGACTATCCATTGCAATATTTTTGTATTTGTTCTACACTCATCCAGTGATCCTTTCAACTTGTCAACTTTTGATTGAAGGGTTTTCGTATGAAAATCAACAACATGAACTTTGTCTCTCCAATCTACAATGTTTAGTTCTTCCTTCTCCATTGAATGTGCATAGTGAATGAACTTCTCCCTTTCTTTGTTCATATTATTATGTAAAATAGACAATTGAACCTCTAGTTTGGGACTTAGCCCCTTAACACCATCTTGTATTGGCCTGCATTCATCAAAATGGTTGATAAATTTAAAGATAAATTGGATTGAATTCTCATGTTCCAATTGCATATGCTTAGCATCTTCAACTAAATTGAAAGATTTGTCTTCCCATTTAGCAACTCTATAGGAGGACTGATACCTCTCATTGGAAGCAAAGCGTTTGGGATGTCATATACCACTATGTTAGCATGCTTTTATAATTAATATTGGATCTCCAAAGGTAACTTATCAATCCTAGTTAATGTCATAACAGTCCTAGGTCTAATCATGATTGCAAAACCCATTTCTTCCTTTTCTATAGTTTTTATGAACTCCTCACCTACCAACATCACACTAGATCCCACTTGTTCTTGTCTTTCCTCTTTCAAAGGTGTTAGAGTATAGGAGACCCCATCCTTCTCTATGACATAAGTTTCTTCCTACCATCATGGTTTGCTTTTCTATCATATTGCCATGGTCCACCTAGCAACATATGGAAAACATCCATGGGAATGATGTCACACAAAACTTTTTCCTTTTATCCCTCTATTTGGAATTCTACCCAAATTTTCTCATTTACTAACACTTGTTGCCCTTTATTTAGCCATGAGACCTTATAAGGAGAGGCATGGGGTAATCTTTTCAACTTTAACTTTTCTACCATTTCCATAAAAACTAAGTTATCAATGTTACCATAATCAATGACAACTTGACAACATTTACCTTGGAATTTGCAAGTGGTCTTGAAGAGTGATTTTATTTGGGGTGGCTTCTTCTCCATGATCACTTTATCAAGGTTCTTCTCATCAGCAAAAACTCTTTGACTTTTGGTTCTTCAATTTTTGTTGAAGAATTTACACTTTCAACATCTCCACCTTGTACAACTTGATTCCTCCTTTCACTCCCAAGAGAAGTAGATGAAATTTCTTCAGGGAATTTCCATGCTTGATGGCCTACAAATTTATTACATTTATAGTATTTTCTAGTGAAACCACTTGATCCTCCTCTATGCCCAAATCTGCCCCTAAAATTTTATCTTCTTCCTTAAAATTGTACCTTGAATCTGAGGTTTGTTCTTTAGAATTACTTGTCTCTCCTTGATTCTCTTGTGACTGTCCTAAATCAACAAATGATCCTCTTCCTCTAAAAATCCTTCCCATACCTCTACTTTGTTTCTCTGGTCTTCTTTTCAACTTTTCTTCAACCTTCACAACTAGTTGGTAGCATTCTTCTACCGTTTTAGGACTTTTGAGACTTAGTTCATCTTGTAGGCTATATTTCAGCCCATTCAAGTACCTTTCAACCTTATCAACATCCTCTTCCATATAGCTTGATCTAATACTCAATTTTTAGAATTATTTTGTATATTCCTTTACATCCATGTCTTTTTATTTCAAATTTTATAGTTTCCTATACAATTGAGTGGCATAACCACTAGGTAGAAATTTACCTTTCAACTTTGCAACCATTTTGTCCCAAGAGGTGATATTTTCTTTTCCTTTCTTCCATATCTCTTCTTGCACATAGTCCCACCAAAGGGATGCATGGACTTTCAATTTTTTTCTAACCAACTTCACTTGTTGTTCCTCAAGCACATGTCTTCAAATTCAAAATATTTATCTAATTCTCCTATCCAATCAAGAAGTTCCTCATTGTTCAGGATACTTGAATACACCAGGAGTTCCATGTTGAATTTGGAACCTTCACCTTTGATTTCTTTCAACAAACTCTCCATCCTTAACTCTTCAACATCTCTTTCTTCATGGGTTCTTCTTGTGGTGGATTGTTTTCTTCCATCTCTTCTTCCTAATCACTCAAATTTCCTATGATCAAACCTCTTCTTGATTTGTCTCAACTATTGTAATCCTTGCATCAAGACTTACTCTCATTTCTCTCATCTCTTGGGAAAGTTTGTCTCCCATCTCTTTGGATAACATTTCTATTACTCTTTCAACAACATTCACCCTTGGAGGCATCTTTACTTGACACAACACACTAGATCAACTTGTTCTTGAATTTATTGGATCTGATACCAATATGATGTAGAGGAAGGATCATACAACTACCCTAAAACATTCCAAACAAGGCTTCAATACCAATGTTGCAAATATGCACCCTTGTCCATTCTTGGTAATTTTCTCCTAAAGCCTAAAACATGGGAACAACACCCAAATGGAACTCAATCATTGAAGAAAAAATGGAATATGGGAAACTTGGCTTATTCAGACCTATTACAAGAGCTTCAAGGGGTTTCCAAACCTACATGACCCAACCAAGTGATTAACACAATTATTTATGCAAATTAGGTCTTGTTGCCACTAGGTGCATTCAAGGTAATGACTCTAAACAAAGGTAAGAAAACTTGTCATATGAATCCCTAGGTTTTTGAAGGACCCTAAACATGCCACTATGATTCTTCACCCATCCATTGACAAACAATGCATATATTATGCAAAGCAACAAAGAACCTAGGGTTTTATGACGGTGTCACTACAAATCTACACACACAACCAATCATATCTTCTTCACACATGCCATTCATGAGTCACCCTCTTGTAGGGATGTGGAAAGGAATGGAAAAGAGCTTTCCACCAATTTTTAGGGTTTTTGGATGGTGGAAACTCTATGCATGATCAAATTTTTCTCCCTGGAAACCCTCGGTAGGGCTTTGTCCTGCACTCACCAAATATGCAATATCTTGCACAAACCTTGATGAAATTTTACAAAAACAAATGCATTTGAAATATAGGACCCTTATCCAACTTCTCCAATTGGTTTTAGGACTGTACCAATCTATTCTAGTATATACAATGTGAATTACAGTCAATTTACAAAAAAAACACAAGTTTGGACATGGAAAATGAAGTATTTATCATTCAAAATTCTCTCCAACCCTTGTGCTCAAAGTTACATTGCATATTTAACATGTTACAATAATTGGAAACTTCCCAATTGACCACTAACATCCTTGGTTAACACTAATGACAACATTTGCAAGTTTTTGACAATAATAACGATATTTTGTAACATTTGCAACTTTTTACATGTCACCAAAACATCATAGAATGGACTTGAATGACTCCAAATGGTCTTAAATGACCTTATTCACCTAGAACAAACCAAAAATCAAATTTTTCAACATGAAAACAATGTGCAATAATCCAACATCAAAGGATGCCCCTGCATCGGTACATAGCCCAAGCAATATAACTAGCCATGTCAGCCAAATATCCACAAATTTCCTAGAGAACCAACTCAAATCAATATATGGCACAAAAGAGATCAATTATTGACATTTGGACCATAAAGAGATGTTCCATGAACATATAACAACACTTCTAGATACTTTTTTCATGCTATCATGCCACAAACAACTACCATAAATGAAATAAGAACAAAACACTTTATTTCAAAAGCACATAATACACAACCATGAGATGGAACATTGATAAAATAACTTGTGGTAAACACCAACACATGAAAACTGAACTAAGACACAACACAAACACTAAGAGCATATCCACCAAGCCGTAGGAGCAAAAAAATAATGTGGAGAAATGAAAATTATTTTCTAGGCCAATCTAGACAACCAACAAAAATACCAATCCATTGCAATAACCAAAAACATCCTCAGAAACATTGGTGACCTAAGAAGATAGGAGTGTAACATCCATAGAGCATAAACACTAAAACCTAGACCACAAGATAATATCTTCAAATATATAGGAATGTGGGGCATTCTCCCAAATAGTCTTCAAAGCAACTTCCAGTAGTAGAAACTTTCACCAACTTTCGGAGATGAGAACTTCCTTGTAGCAACATATACTTCCTCAAGAACAATAAGAGAGATCATACAACATACTAGATACCATCAGCAACATCAACTCTCCAACATCAACATTACTTTTAATCCTCATCTTAATATAGCATCATGATATCAACTCTTCTGATAGCAACCATACTCAATACAACTTTACTTGTCATTAACCAAGGCATGACATCCAACCATGAACATATCATCATAGAGTATTAAAAACATACAACTGTAAGCACCAATGACAACCCAAACTAAATGTTGATATAAATGGCAACCAATGCCAACACAATCTCCCCCTTTTCCATTGATGGAAAAACCATCCTTACACATCTTTGGTGCACTATCTCTCTCCCCATTTAACGTCAAAGAAAAGAGGAAAAAAGGAATTTCTCTCCCACTTTCAAGCATAATGTATCCTCTTCAAACTCTCCCCCTTTGATGTACAACCTTACATTCTCTCCTTCAAGAAACAACTTATAGGCTCCCCTTGTCAGCAACAACCACTACCTACTCCCCTTGAGAGGTAGCTTACTATCAGTCTAGGAATAAAAATATGATTTAAATTACTCCCCTTGGACATATGCACCAAATATGCATCTATCAAGAATGAGTAATTACCCCTAGCTTCTTCCCGAGATACTCAAATGTATCTTTTGTAAGTTCCTTTATGAAAATATCTGTAATTTGATCCTTGGTAGGTACATACTCCAACTTCACTTCTTTCTCTACAACCTTCTCTCTCAGAAAGTGATACCTGATTGATATGTGCTTGGTTCTAGAATGCATCACTAGATTCTTTAAATATTGATAGCACTTGTGTTATCGCATAGAATAGGAATGGACTCATCATACTTTATCTTGATATCCTTCAATTTTTTATTCATCCACAACACTTGAGTATAGCAAGATGTTTCAGTAATATACTCTACTTTTGTATTTGATAAAAATATTGAATCTTGTTTCTTGCTATTCCATGAAACCAATCTGCTTCCTAAAAAGAAAGAACTACCACTGGTACTCCTTTTATCATTGACACAACTGGCTCAATCAACATTAGTGTATGCATTTAGATAAAAGATTACCTTGTGAATACCATGATCCATAACCCGGAGTGCGCTTCAAATATCTGAAGATTCTCTTGACTTCATTCACATGAGTTTCTTTAGGATTAGATTAAAATCTTGCAACTAAACATATTGCATGAATAATATCAGGTCTTGAAGTAGTTAAATACAACATGCTTCCAATCATAAATCTATATAACATCTAATTAGCTAGGGGAGACTCATCATCTTTGCTGAAATGACAATCAATTACCATAGAAGTACTTACTAGTTTTCAACCTTCCATACCAAACTTATTCAACATCTCTTTGACATACTTTTATTGAGAGATAAATTTACCATCATTTAGTTGAGCAATTTGAAGACCAAGAAGGAAAACTCACCTATCATAAACATTTCAAATTCCTTCTACATTTCTTCAACAAATTTCTTGCACATTTCATTATTTCCACCAATGATTATACCATCAACATATACAACAACTATCAAAATTATTTCATCCTTAATTTTGAAGTAAAGATTACTATTTGAAGTACCTTTCTTGAAAATTTTCTAAAGCAAGTACTTATCCAACCTTGCTTACCAAGCCCTAGGAGCTTGATTGAGACCACATAATACCTTTTTGAGTCTGCACACCATGTTTGGTTCTTTTGATAATTGAAATCCATCAGATTGCTCTATGTATACTTCTTCCAAGTCTCCTTTCAAGAAATCTGATTTGAGATCCATTTGATAAACTTTGAAGTCCTTTTAGGATGAAAAAATAAAGAAACATTATGATCATTACTTCCATTCTTGCTACCAGAGAAAAATTATCCTCAAAATAAATTCCTTCCACCTGTGAATAGACTTTACATACCAATCTTGCTTTATTTCTAACAACTTCACCTACTTCATTCAACTTATTCCTACAAACCCACTTTGTTCCTATCACATTCTTGTCTGCAAATGTTGGAACTAGTTCCCAAGTTTGATTCTTCTCAATATAATTCAATTATTCTTCCATTACTTGTATCCATCCCTAATCTTTTCTAGCATCAAAAAAAGTTTTTGTTTCTACCTTTTATAGTAAACAAAAGTTTACTTGTTCATTTTTTTTTGCAAGCCTTCTCCTAGTCAACACTCCTTCATTCTTATCTCCAATACTCTGATCCTCTGAGTGATTCCTTTGAACGTACTTAGCAGGATTCTTATTGTGCTTTTCTATTGTTTCTTATTTCTCTTCAATTTTTTCTTCTTTCTTCTCCTGAGTAGGGAGGTGCATCAAATCTGTAGTCCTCAATTTCATACATCTTCTGATGTAGATCCTCATCAACCCTCGAATTTTTACTTTTAACTATTCTTCCCAATGTTTTTTTGTAGCACCTATATGTTTTACTCTGAGATGAATATCCCAAAAATATACCATCATCTTCTCTTGATTCAAACTTCCCCAAAACATATTCATCTCTTTTGATATAACATTTTCTTCCAAAGACTCTAAAATACTTGACAGTAGTTGGTTTTCCATACCATAACTCATAAGGGGTCTTAATGCTGTTTAACATTAATAAAATTCTATTGAGAATATAGACTACAGTATGAATTGCCTCTCTCCAATAAACATCAGGAAGATTTTCTTCCATCAACATGGTCCTTGCCATCTCTTTAACAATCCTATTCTTTCTTTCCACTACCCCATTTTGTTGAGTTCTAGCAGCAAATAGATGCCTCCTGATTTCATATTTTTTACAAAATTCATTCAACTAATTTGAAGTGAACTCACCTCCTCTATCAAACCTTAATGACTTGGTTTTAGCATTCATTTCATTCTCAACCATTGATTTGAAGATCTTTAATCTACTAAAAGCATCAGATTTATCTTTCAAGAATGTAACTAATGTCATCCTAGAGAAATCATCAATAAAAAGCATGAAATACCTTTCTCCTTTCAAAATTTTGTTCTGGTAGGTCCGCACAAATCAGTATGAATTAGCTCCAATGTTCTACAGGAAGAATACTCCTTGGACTTAAAACTTATCCTTGTTTTCTTTCCAAACTAACATTCCTTGCATACAGTACTTATAGGCTTGATTATCTTAGGAATATCTCTTACTACATGTAATGAGATAATCTTCACAAGATTGCCAAATTTAATGTGTCCCATTCTCTTATACCAAATCCAACATTCACTTTCTTTTCCCAAAAGATAACTTGAAGTTCTCCCATTAATATCCCTTAGACTATATATGCCACCATTTGTCCTAGACCCTTTTGCAACCAACTTTCTAAACTTTCCTTTTTTGGTTTCACACCCTCTTTCATTAAATCTGAGATTCTATCCATTTATGCACATCATAATCACACTAAGAATATTGTGTTGGAGACCTTTTACATAAAGAACATATTATTTTTTGTGCTTTCCATCAATGCTAATTGTACATTTTCCACAGATCTGTATTGAAGTATCATCTCCAACCTTGACTATGTCTTCATTCCACTTCATAAGTTTGATAAAATTACTCTTATCTCTTGTCATGTGGTTAGAATAACCATTGTCAATAACCAATGATTTTTCCCCGTCTTTTGCATGAAAATTAGTACACACAACACTTGGATCTTTAGCATTTTCTTTAGTCTTCTTAGTAGCCAAAAATAGGATTTCATCTTCATTATTTGGACCACTAGATTCATGATCCTTTGAAGAGTAGGAATATTCCTTGGAGTAGAGACTCCTTTTGAACTTATTTCTTCTAGGATCTTTGTTTCTCTTTTCCAAATATTTTAAGGGGAATTTAGAAGTAAAATGGCCAACCTCTCCACACTTAAAACATTTGAAAGGTAGCTTACCATTGTACTTTCTGGTATGTAACGCCCCACCAAGGAACCCATAGGTCAACAAAGAAAGAGGAATGCAAAAGACATGGATTTAAAAAAAAAACGCAAAACATTAACATTGCCAAGAACCATGATTATCATTAGCTAGCATTACTCAACATGATAATCAACTTTCCAATGAACATACAAGCTAAAGTTGCTAATATCATTCACAATGAAGTAAACCATTGATAACTCATAAAGCAGTAGCAGAAGATAATAGAACTTATCATTTACATTCTAGTCCTAAGTCCTCCTAAGTTCCCCAACGTTGTTATTAACAACATCTACCACAAGAAAGGGTTATATTTATTTTTCCTTTCAGCCTACTAGACAAGGATAGATAAACATTTAACATTTAAGTACAATAGAAAAATCTTTACATAATTACTAAATGAAATGAACATTTTATAGCTGCTTTTCCAAGGCTTAGGTACATCATGATACACTCCTAGATTATCTTAATAAAGAATGATAAAACATTTGTTCATTTGTCATCATATACTAACTCCTACTCCATACAACACTAACCAAAAACAAATTTTCATTACATCAAAGTACAATGTTACATTCTCTCTAAGGCAAGTTTGCTAACACCATTATGTGGTGTGACATAGACAAAAGATACATAAATGACATTGTCCATACATGAATTAGTAACACCATACCACCACCAATTAATCACATCACACTGCCTTACTACATTTACTATAAGGAATAATGATGATACCCACATAGCCGTGTAGAATGTAAGAAGAATAATTCCAAAGTGAAGATCAATATGATATGCATCACTACATATTGCCTTAACATAGTTTTCTATTAATCGACATGAAACATCATCATTCCTTTGTAACATGCACCAATAAGAATTATGGCTAAGACATTCCTCATAAAGAATACACCTATAGCAATTAACCATCTACTCATTCCAATTATTACTTATTCCACAAATACTTAGCCTAATACATAAAAATGAAACTTCCTTTAATAAGCATATATTATAAAGCATACATCCCATTTAAGATTTAGGATCTAAAGTTCATTCCTTAACCAACTCAAGTGCCTAAGGTTAACATTCATTCAGATGAGAAGATATAAATACCAGAAGAGCGCATGAAAGGAGCATAATCAAATAATTGTAGATAACCAACTATCATTGTTAACCTCCTATTACATTACATCTTAATACATTATCCTCCAACTAGGAGCAATCCAAAACTCATATGCAACTATGATAATCCAATACATAATCTACTTTTGAAAAATAGGATCTAAAGCATGAGGAATAAGCACCAAAAGAATCATCACATGAAGAAACTCGAACCCATCCATGCAATCGAACAAGGACATAGATACCAGATGGAGATAGGAAAGGACTACCCCCCGTGCTTGGAGATAGATATAAGGCCCTCAAACACACAATAACCAAGGAAGGGAAACTACCTAAACCAAGGGATAGAATTCAAAAAAGGATCATTTCAAAACTTAAAAGCCATACTCACATGGTAAGATATGAGCCTATCTAACCCAAGGTTCTAAAAAAATAACACATGTATACAACACTATAACTGTATATCAAGTACCATAGATTAAACCACCATTAGGTGCTCAAGGCCCAGTGAAACTTTCTGAAACTTATCATAAATGTGCCACAATGAAGTGTAAAAAACTCAAGATCATAAAGAACCAAAATATACATCATAAACCATCCATAACATTCTTTTATAACAACATCCATTCTAATTATTCACGATTGAAAAACAAGGCTACCAATAGATGCATGAAACAACTCCAATCTTCACGAAACTCAACACAACTCCACAAAACTGAAAAGAGAACACCACAGAAGCATATAGGACAAAATAAAACACTATAAACCTTCCAACAACAAGAAATATAGACCCAATAAAAATAAATAAATTCATTTAATTTTTTTTGCAAACATATTCCCAAAAACTACTCTTAAAAGCCTAAAAATGGAGGAGGGCGAAAAAAATTTCATATCCTATTAAAAGCATAGCAACATCATCATTTTCAGAATTAAGAATACACAAAAACCAGCATTAAAACACTCCAAAAATATTCCAATTCAATATAATTCTAAATAAAGGACAAGAAGTGCAAAAACCCTACCCCAAAATGGAGCTAAATCCCTCTTGACAATTAAGTCTACCAGCCATAAAACAGTCAAATCAACTTGAAATCCAAATTTGTAAAAAACCCATTTCAGATTTGACCCTCAAATGCTTGGAAACATAGATGGAATTGACCAAAAACACATCAAAAATTCACAAAATGTGAAAAAATGGCTCCCTTAAAAACCCTATTTTTTACATGATTACAATTAAACAACAAAATGAGAAAACCCAGCATATAGCACCATTTCATCACTTGAAAGAAACATTTAAAAAAATTACAATAACATATTATATAATATCCACATAAATATTTATGAATTTAAAACAAAAATTATAAATTAAGTACAAAACCTACGTTAAAGTATGAAAAACTTGAATGCAAGATGCTGAAAATTGAAGAAGCTTTCCAAACCAAAATCTCTAATCCAAAGCACAATAAAAAATCAGAATTCCATATAATCTAGCAGCAAAACCATTCCCATTGAATCATAATTGAACTTAAAATCCCTCTCCTCCAAATTTCAATTCAAATTCACTCAAAATTTCACTAAAACCTTTGAAAAATTACTTCAAAACCATGTAAAATCTCTCCATTCTCTCTCCATTCTCAAACCCCCCCAAAAAATCTCTTTCAAATCATCTAAATTTCATGCACAAAAAAGAGAGAGTGAAATTCCCATTTCCCCATTTTTCCCATAAATAAAATTAATTAAATTCAAAAAGAAAGAAAAACTCTCAAGCATAGGGCCTTCGATCGAATTAAGTGTATCTGTCTTGATGGTAGGGTGATCTAGAATGAGGAGGTTATTAGGTAGGAGGCTATCTTTTTGTTTTCTAATCTCTTATATGATGTTTTTGTTCCCTCGGTGGCTGATTAGGATTAGTTATTGGAGGTTATTCCTAGCTTGGTGATTGAGGATCTTAATCGTATGCTTTGTTGTATATGGTCGGTGGAGGAAGTCAAAAGTGTAGTCTTCTCCTTTGTTGGTAATAAGGCTCCTGGTCCTGATGAATTTTCCATGTTCTTCTTTCAAGAGTTTTGGTCAATTATATCTAAGGATGTGGTGAATGCGACGAAATAATTTTTTGGTTGACAGAATTTGCTGAAAGAATTAAACGCTACCTTTCTAGTGTTGATTCTGAAGATCCCAGGAGCTTCAACTTTCAATGAATTTAGGCCTATCAATTTATGTAATTTTATTTACAAGATTTTCTCTAAGGTGCTTTCTATGAGGTTACAGAGGTTATTCCTCAGATTATCTCTCCCAATCAAAGTGGCTTTGTTGCTGGAAGACAAATCATTGACCCCATCATTACTGTCCATGAGAACATTAATTCTTTGATGGTGAATAAAAAGTGAATATTTTTGATTAAATTGGATTTGGTGAAAGCTTATGATAGAGTTAATTGGCCCTTCCTATTTAAAGTTATCCTTGATTTTGGTTTCTCGGAGATGTTTTTTCAGCTGGTCAAGAGCCTTGTGTCAACCGTTTCCTTCTTTGTGCTAGTGAATGGCTCTTCATATGATTTTTTAGAAGTTCCAGGTGGTGCAGAAAGGGGACCCTATTTCTCCCTTCCTCTTTATTATTCTTGATGATACATTGGGTAGATCATTGTAGTGGTGTAAGCTTAATGAGGGTGCCTTGAAAGTTTTGAGACCTTCCTCTTCGTCTCCCCCTTGTGGGCACCAATACTTTGTTGATGATACCCTGATTTTGGGTGAGGCTTCTATTGCGGAAGCCAGAGCTATCAAGGTGACCATTTTTAATTATGAGGCAACTTCAAGGAAATTGGTGAGCCTTCCCAAAAGTATGATTTTCTTCCTTAACACTCTTGATAGAAGAGTGTAGAGAATTGTTGGTATTCTTCAATGTTTGGTGGGCTCTCTTCCTTCTTCCTACCTTGGTTTTCCGCTTGGAGCTAATTCATCTCATGATTCCTTCTGGAATGGTCTGATTGACAAGTTTAATGCAAAGATGGTGGGTTGGAAAGGAGTGTTGCTTAGCTAGGCTGGTAAGTTGGTGCTTATCAAATCTACTCTTCAGAATCTGATTGTTTATGCTCTTAGCCTCTTTTAGATTAATCACAATTTTTTGGAGAAAATTGAATGTATTGAGAAGAAGTTTATTTGGTCGGGTGTGGAGGCTAAGAAGAGATTGGATTTAGTCTCTTGGGAGGAGGTGTGTCATTCTGAAAATCAAGGAGGGTTGGGCTTGCATAGGATTAAGCCTTTTAATTCGGCTCTTGTGGCCAAACAACTGTGGCATTTCCTTTGTGGTGAGAAGGAGTGGGGTCAAATTTTAGACTCTAAGTATATTCCTTAGATGGATAAATTGCATGATTTTTTAAATAAGGACTTCTCTCCTCCTTCAGGCTCTTTCTTTTGGAACTCAGTATCTAAAGCTAGATAGGTGATCTCTGTTGGTTTATTCTGGGTGGTTGGAGATGGTCATGACATTCTATTTTGGAATGATTGGTGATTTTGGCATTGTCCTTTGTGTGAAACCTTTTGGGTGAATCCCTGGTGGGAATTGTGTATTCATGGATTTGGGAGGAGTGTGGTTGATTATATTGTTGATGGGAAATGGAGGAAGATCCATGAGGTGTTCCTTGAGTTATTGGATCTCTTTATTGAATTCCCTAGAATTCACATCCCTATTTCTCATCGAAGGTATAAAGTGATTTGGAATAGAATCCCAAGTGGAACCTTTTATGTGGCTTCAACGTTTAAGTCTTGTAATGATATTGTTGGTCCTAGGCCTCTATTGGCCTCCTACAATGATTTTACAACTGATCCTTTACAACCATGATTTAGAGATTGGACATCTGACCTAAATAGCCATTCACTCACCATGAAGGTGCATTTAACTTGTCAACCCAGGGATGTGAAATTGAAATGGGTCAGCATTGTATGTGCACTAGGGGCTCAAGTAGTCATTGCAAGCTACAACTAAGAAACACAATCCTAAAAGTAAATTCCTTGAAAGGAGATAAAGAAAATGTTGAACATCAACCAATAACTATACTTATACTAAAATTTGCGAAGGAATAAAGATCTGAGCAACAAACAGGAAACTACTATTTCTGCTTTGGCTACAGGAATAGACACAAAAATGATTTCTAGTGGCAGTGAACAGCCAATGTCAAATTTCTAACTAAGTACAAAACAACAAGTAATACAAAGCTAATGCTAACCTAAAGAGAGAGATTACCACCAAGTGGCCCCTTGATAAGTATGCTCTAAACTAACAAGAACTCATATGCTTAAACTCTAACTTTATTTTATTACTATACATGCATACAGAGAGGTAATATATCTCAGATTATTTAAACTGAAAATGACAAGACAATGTAAAATTGTGCAACCTCCTGAAGAAGGAGAGTCAAATTATTATTTATACTACTGCTATACAAGGCAGTCAACTCCATGATTGGGAGGACACCATTTAGGGAAAACAAGGGAAAATGGAGCGATGACGGTTACGCATGCAGGGAATCTAGTCAGACATGCAAGTCAAGCGCAAATCCAACACAATAGTAATGCCCATGCATGCTCGATCATTAAGGTCCACTGCAAGTTAGTTATGCTTAGTTGCATGAAGAATATTTTATGCCGACTGCCTTTAACTTGGAACAATTTCTTAGCTAGATGTTATGGTGCATGCCTAGCTATGGTGTCTTCCTTAAGTTGGTGTATTAAATCTGCATGTCAAGGTTAGTATGCATAATAACTACACATCAATAACCACTCTATGAAACATTCATTAATCACATGGAAAATCAATATAGATGACCCACATATTATGCAAAATATCATTAAAGCTTGTAGAGATAGGGTAATGTCAAATGTCAATGGTTTGAGAGAAACATTATGCCAATTCCAACACTTAAGCATTAAATTCCATGACATCTATGGGAAAATGGGCTATAGATTATACCCATAATTATACCAAAAACTAGGCTCATCACTTCCCCAACCTAACATCTTGTTGGTCCTACAACAGGGGAAGAGTTGTTCTTCTGCCTGGTCAAAGCTCTAAAATTTTCAACTGAGAGTTGTCCAACATCAGTGGTTGCAGCGCGTGAGTCAA
>VDFB02272454.1:317071-345785 GCA_007258455.2 Sequoia sempervirens | reverse complement strand
AGGCTTGCCAGAGGTTCTCTGCAAAATTGAAATATCAGGGTGCTTTGCCACTTCGACCCTTGCAGGATGATGCCCCTTTTCATCAATGGGGAATTGATTTCATTGGAGAGATATAAGAAAAGTCAAGTGAAGGATACAAGTCGATATTAGTTGCTGCTGATTATTTTACTAAGTGGGTAGAGGCAATCCCAACTAAGCAGGCTACAAGTAAGGTAGTGACTAATTTCTTGATGGACAATATTATCACCAGATTTGGTGCACCAGTGAGGTTGATCATAGCTAATGGGATGTGTTTCACGTTAGATGAATTCAAAAGCTTCTGTGATAAGTATGCTATTACTATTTCTTATGTAGCCCCTTATCATCCACAAGCTAATGGACAAGCAGAGTCTAGCAATAAAAGTATTTTGAAGATAATAAGGAGAATGCTAGGGTAGAACAAGAAGGCTTGGGATTCAAAATTGAAACTAGTTGTGTGGGCTGATAGGATCACTGTGAAGAAGGCAATTGGAAAATCCCCATTTGAATTGGTATATGGAGCACAGGCCAGGATGCCTTTGCAGAATTTGTTACCAGTCTACAAGTTTGTTATTTAGGAAGATTTGGATGTTTCTAAACCTATGGAGGAAAGAATGGAGCAATTGGATGAACTTCATGAAGTAAGGAAAGAGGCCCAAAACCAAAATATAAAGTTGCAGACACAGATGAAGTATCTATTTGACAAGAAGGAAAAGGATAGAAAATTTGAGGAGAGTGACTTGGTGTTGATGTGGAATGCAAGATGTCAAGAGAAGGGAAAGCATGGTAAATTTGAAGCTTTGTGGTTGGGACCTTTTGTTGTTGTTGGAAAGAAGGGTGAAGATTCATACTATCTACAGAATATGGTTGGTGAAGATCCGGAGTTTCCCGTTCATGGGTAATTTTTGAAGCTTTTTTTTCTCTTGAGTGGCACAGAGGATTGAGGGTTGCCAGTGCATGGAAAACTCTTGTTTATCCTCTTTAAAATTATTTTCCATGCATAGTAGTTTAGGATTTCATCCATCTCCATTTCACTTTCATTTTGCATTCATCCCCATTTTGCATTCATTTCCATTGCCATTCTTTCCATTTCCTTTGCTGCTCTCTAGTTCATCTTTTTGTGTCTGGTCTGCTCACCCAAAGATTTGGATCCTTGCAATGATCTTACTATCATTCATCCCCAGATGGAGCCACTATTGGAACTATTAAATTTTGTTTTTTTTTGCCTATCTTTCATACCCCCTGAGTCTTCATGTGAAGTTTACCTTTGGCACATTTCCCTCATTTCCATGTCTGCATTTCCACCTTTTGGTCCATATCAGAATGAATCTATTCGGGTCTCCCCGACCCATTCTGTTTTTCTGCTGACATTCATTTGTTATAGGTGTTTCGGCAAGAACTTTTCTTTGTTACAACAACCGGCTTTTTCCTATGGGTGGCTATTGGCATGACATTCGTGTTGTTTCAGCGACCAAGGATGAGCATATCAGCATAAGTTTGGCCATCGAGCTGATGTCTTGGCGATTTCTAATTGTCTTGGTGATCGGCAAGTGGGGAATGCATATTGGGGGGAGTCATAGCTATTGTTGTAAGGTCTTGGCGAGTGACCTTTGGTCTCACCAACCTTACACATGGATTTTCTTTGAATAAACTTTCAGTGAGACTATGGTGGCTTTGGCAAAGAGTCGTGGCGCAGTAAAGGTGTCTTACTGACGGTACATATGGCTTTATTCAAGTGTCTTTCGGTGTAAGTTTTTTTTTCTCTTGGCGATCAAAAGTTATCTCGGGGTGACTTTCAGTAAAGAAATGAGTATTCTATAAGATGTCTCCCCGATATTATTAAGTCACAGTGACACATAGATGATTAAAGGGCTTTCGGTATAACCCGATGAATTCTATGGGACTTCTCCCCAATGTTGTTTTGTCTTGGAAAAAGCAATTGAAGGATATATTTTGGCGTGAGTGTGCTTATGTCATGGCGATATACATAATAGATGAAGATTCTTAGTGAAACTCAAAGCGGTCGACATAGGGTCTCCTCGATATCTATGAACTATAGCAAAGCAGATGAAATGAAAAGTGCAATTTGGTGAATGACCTCTTGTGTCTCGGTGACTTGGAAGTAATAAAGGACTTTCAGCCTGACAGAGTGAGTTCAATATGTTGTCTCCCCCATATCACAGTGTTACAATGAAATAAAAGGGGGAACAAAAGAATACGATATGGCTTGGTCGTGACAAACAGAATGCTATAGCGACATACAAGAGGCAAAGACATATATTGGTAAGGCATAAAAGATCTAACTGACATCTCAACGACTCCAATGGGTCACGGTGAATGCGAGCACAGTGAACACGGGATGGTTAAGCAATTGAATTACCTTCAACATAGTTAGCAATACTTGCCAACTGTCTCACTGATGAATAACAGAAATACAAATCTTGTGGCTGACATGTAAATTGCGAAAATAATCATTGTTGGCCGACTTGATTGGAGCCCAAATTCTATGGAGGGCCGACATGGAATTTCAATATGTTTTATTTTCTCATGTTGGTGTATAAATAAGCATTTTGTAATTGAGAAAGGGACCACCAGTTATTAGATATTCGATACACTATAAGTAGATACAATAGAATAAAGTTATTGGATCAGAGACTATTGTTGCATGATTCTAGAATGGGGTATTTATGAAAATCAGTTGATGTTGCTACATTTTCTGGTGCCAATTATTTGTTGAATCTAATGAAAGTATTGCTAAGTTATCTCTAAGATGTATTCTTTCTGATTGTTTAAATTGATATAACAAGTTTGTATTCAATTTATCAGTGCACATTTGTTGTACTTGTGTGATTGGTTGATTGGTTCTTTCAAGTAAAGGCTAAATCCTTTTAGTTAATCATAGTAATTAGAGAGATTCATTTGGATTACTCAAGTAGAGCTTAGTAATTATAGAATTGCATGTTTATACAAGTTATAAACAAAATATATGCTAGATAATTTGAGTTGTTTCTAGAGAAGTGTTGCTCATCCTGATCTCATTTGACTCCGCATACCCAATAAGGCACTGGTCTTTGTATTTCATCATTTTGAACTCATTCAATTTCTTTATATCTGTTAATTCAACATTTTAGGATTTAGATCTAAATAGTGCTACTGGTTTGAAGTTTGAATTCATTTGTTCACTTCCATCTACCATTGTGGACAAACCATTGTGCAAGAAAGATAATCATAAGGCAAGTCTGCTTTATTTAGAAAGGTACACCTGCCTAGGTCTAGCAGCACCTGAAGAGTAGAAAGTTGAATTCTTTTGACCTTGTCTATTATCCTAAAGCGTATTAAGAGATTGCTAGCCTCTTGAGGCATTCAGCTTGCATTTTTGAGAGCTAACACTTCGGAGGGAGGTCTTCAAGTCCTTTCTTTACAAACCTGTGATGAAGGAAACACATTTCGTTAGGATTCAAAGTTGAGAATGTGCTTCCAAGGAAAAGGTATTATGAGGACTTTCAAGAAAAGATTCGTTGGTGGTGAATTTGTTTTCTAAAATTTGAAGTGTTAAAGAACATTTTCACGCATAAGAGGGACAACTCAAGCACAGAAGAGAGAAAGATAAAGAAAAATCAAAAAACACAAACAATGGGCACAAGGGGATCTGGTTTAGTGGGGTAAGATCTGTCTGAGCTCATATAATAGTAGGTAACCACAATGCAAGGTGAAAGATCATCAATCCCCAACTAGATTGAGGAGAATGCACAGAAAAAAAAGTAAAAAAAAATTGTGTCAATATGGAAGGGAAGCCTAGATACCCCTGACGCTTTGCATCATCGCCAATTTATCTAAAATCAAGCACAATCATGGAAGAATGAATGTACAAATAGAAGGTTTACGACACAAAAACCACGCCTGTATCCAAGCACCAACAAGGGTAATGAGGGTCATACAGGAACATATAGCACGAGTACGGGGGAACACATCACAAAACACGCACACATGAACACAAGATCAAGAACAGGAAAAGGGGCCTCCTCCTAACATTGCTCGGCCAAGAGGTCATCCGCTTCCCAATCCAAATCCTCGTAAGGGGAAGGAGGACAAGTCTACAAAGGTGGAATGTTAAGAGGAGGGGTATCCGACCCTCCCACAACAAGGGCCAAAGAAGAGGGCCCCTCAAGGTCCTCTCCACCAAGCTCTTGTGGAGTCAGAGTCAGCAATTTTGCAAAGATCTTCAACAAGGTCGGGACCTCATCCACAAAGTTGAACATACACCCCCTAGGAGTGCTATGTCTTACTTTAGTCAATGGGACAAGTTTGTCCTAAGATCCACCACTAGGCTCGCCGAATGATTCGGGAGCGATGATGAACTTAGGAGAGGCCAGGACTAGTTTTGTCACAAGGATAGAACAGTTCATCACAAGGCCACCTTGCAAAGGTGGGCTCTTCCTACATCCTTTATCATGAGAAGGACTAGCCCCTGCCTTCTTCTTCACAGGAGGGGATGAACTCCCCATAGATGAAGCTAGAGGTGCAGAGGAGGAAGAGGATAGAACCCTAGTGGATAGGACCGAAGTGTTAACCATATCCATGGGTTTTGGGATTGAATATCTAGAATGGACATCAACAAAGGCGGCTCTGCCAAAGGAGCGATAAACACTTTTACCCAATTAGGCTTAGGTGCTTTTGTGCTCACAACGGGATTCAGGAATGGATCAGGCAAAAGGGATACAATAGGAGTAGAGGAAGATGACACTGTAGAGGGCCCTGAAGTGGGGGCAGTCATTTCTTCTACCTTCTATTGCAAAGTGGCCTGCTCGGCTAGGAGAGCCTTTCGCTAGTGCTTGCACTCTTGTGCAAGATCGTTCCTACAACTCTTAGAGTTAGAAGTCACAACTTACAAAGGGACAGGGGTTTCTTACTTGACCATAGGGACATCCACTATGGCTATTTCGGGTGGAGGAATGGGTTCTTGTGTAGGAGCAGGGGGAGCAGGTTGAGGAGTGATGGGAGGAGTCGACTCAAGAGCCTCAGTAGCGGGCCTCTTTCCGCTCACTACCTTAGGAGCAGGAATAGTAGGAGGCCATGATAGTTGAGACAAGGAGGATTCTCTTTGAAGGATCTTCTTCCTTTCATATCGAATGGGTCTAGGCTATGTTGGCAGAACAAGAAGCTTGAATGCGAGGCACTTGGGATTTTTCCAAGCACGCACCGAAAGGTTTTGCCTTAAACGTCCTTTGTTATAATTTTGATGTCTTGTGTAAAAGGTCCATCCTAGGTGGAAGGGGACCCATAGGCATAGGCCATGGATGATCTAGGGAGTAGCTGCCATGTGCGACTGGCAGTCGATATCTGGTGTCGTGGATCACATGTACAGAACCTCTATGGATAAAATTTAGACACTTATGTACAACAGAGGGTACCATGTTCATTGCTACTAACCAGGGGATATCCAACTTTACACTGAAGAGTTCAGACCCAAGAATGATATCAAACAAGAGCTTCATAGTCTTAGGTCTGACCAAAACTGACAGGGTAATGCTACCTAAAGGGGGTACAAAAAGGCCGTTGTGTGTGAGAATGAAACTTTCAGGAGCATCATATCCATCCTTATGTAAAAAATTTATAAGCATAATCTCCTCTGTTATTATGTTCACCTGTGACGTCAGATCAATGAGAACATTGAATATGATGTTTCCATTAATCCACATAGAAATATAGAGGGGAGATGGTTCCTTATTAAATCCCATCGATAGGTCCTATGAAGTAAAGGTTATACCAACACTTTTCTCCACAGGTTGCTCAGAGGGGATGGTTTGATGGAGGAATGAAGCCATGACGCACACTAGATAGTTCTTTCATAGAATCCTTAATTATTAATGGATAAGATGGTGACCCAATTAAGGTTTTGTCATGCAATACTTTTGGAACCTTCCAACTATGGCACCTAGGGGTTGTAGGTTGGGTTGCAAGGAAACCGCCTTACAACACTCACACCTACAACACCCCTAGAGTACGAGGAAAGGGACTATTAGTATCACAAGAATAGAACCAAAATGGTTCACATCAAGTTCACCAAAAATGTGAGAGGGGGACCACCACATGCAAGACCCCAGGTCACAGAGGGTTGAGACGTGAGAGGCTGCCCTAACTTACCTTAGCTAAGTGTATGTTTAGGGTGTGAGGATGAGAATGATGAGGACTCCTAGAATCCTACGATCACTCTGCAATCCAAGTTTCAATGTGGGGCTAGGCAAGTCGATCTTCATGTCTAACTCTGTGCCTCAAGGAGCTCTCTACTCAAGGACGTTAGTGTGGACTTCAAATGACAGTGCGGCACCCTGGTGTCTCAGAAATGCGTTGTGGTCCGTACGGTCCAACAATTGCTAAGACAAGGTTAAACACACTAAAATGACTTATCAACCTAGGTAGTTAACTAAAAGGCCAGAATGATGTGACTAAATAAACCAAGTAATCTCTAATGTTATAAAAAAAATAAGAAAAAGTGATAAAGATGAGAAGAATCTCACCAATGAACTCGTTTGCCAGTTGATCCTCCAAGAGCTCATGCACCTACACACAACAAGAGAGAATTTTTGGGGGTGGCTATCTAGGGGCCTACCTTAGTTACACCCTCATTTAGGTGTTCCCACCTCCACGGACAGCCAATGGAAAAGATAAAGGAATGATAAACACAAGCACTACAAAAATATTACTATGCTACTCAACAAAATGATAGAGGAGAGGAGAGGGAAGCTTACCACCTCCACCAAGAACACTCAAGGCTGCTTGGAGGAGAAAGGAGGGGAATTCAGGCCTCTATTGCAATGGAATGGTCCCAAAATTTCTCTACGAACATGATGGAGTGTGATATTGCTACTATGGAATGCTTGGAATACTAGTATGTGAGTGAAAGATGGGCTTGAAGTGATGTAGAGTCTTTCCAATCTTCATCCAATCTCTATCCAACCTTTTTCCAACCTCTAAAGCAAGTTCAAAGGCTTGAATATGAAGAAATGAGGGAAGAAAAGGCCATATTTGGGTCAGGTGGCCAAAGGAGGCATTACAACTTCACTGCCAATGGGAAGAGTAATGCCTCTATTGGCTCAGCCGTAGGAATTTTCTAGGGAGGTAAGCATGCCACATAGACATTTGCGTGCTGCATGGGTGTCCCTAATAGAAATGCCTCCACCGACACAAAAAATGGGTGCCAAGTGGACTGCCATCAACGAGCTTAAGTAAATTAAGCCTCTAACTTAGGTTTTCTAAAGTGTAATAAGGCAAAAGGGGAATTGCACCTAAGGTGCAAATTCACTCCTATACAGGAATGATACATACTTTATAAGACATTGAGCCTGGTTTTGATTATGTGACTGTCTATATAAGGCAATGATAAAGCCTGGTTTCATAAATGACACATACTGTATAAGACGTTGAGTCTAGTTTTGATCATGTGGCCACCTATATAAGGCATTGATGATTGCTTGACTAAATGATCATGTCTATTTTCAGGATGAACACATCTTGTATAAGACATAGGTTAATTGTTTTTATTATTGATTTGGAAATTTGTTTGTTTGACTTGATGACCTTGTTGATTTATTTGTCTTGTTGATGTGTGAATTGTCTTGATGTTCTAATAATTTTTTGTATTTGATGACCATGTCTGACTTATTTTGACTAAAATGATGAACCCTAAAGGACTAACCTAGTGTGGCCTTCGGGGCTATTCGATTGATGGCCTTTCCTACATTATACATGTAGGGACATCATAGTTCAACTAGACTTTGACCGACAAGATTGAATCAAAAAGATTTGATTTATTTAAATATATTTGATGTGTGTGATAGTGAATGTGAAGAACCATAGTGGACTAACCTAGTGCGGCCTCAGGGTCTCATCGATTGATGGCCTTGCCTATTTTATAAACACAGACACCTCATAGTTCGACACAACCAATGACTTTGTCTTATAGACAAAGGACTGCATCATGATTTTATACAAACAAACCTAAAAAGATTGACCTAATGCCACAAGGGAACATCAACAGATGGCCTTGCCTACGTCCAGTCATAGAGGCAACATAGTTTGATAATGACAAAGACTGATTGGTGCGACTGACTCTAACTTTGTTTTTTGGATTTTTGGTATGTTATGATTTTTTGTCTTTTTGAATTTTTTTTTATGTTTTTGGATTCTTTTAGGACATTTTGTGATGTTCTTGGATTTTTTTTCAATGGTTTTATGCCCTCATAATAGCCATTGTAAGAACCACATGATGTAAGTCAACTGCCTGTCCCCAGTCGAGTATAACACCAATTTATTATGAATATGATGGAATGGGGATAGGAAGTGTGCTTGATGTCAATCGTTCAGAGTCATGGAAAGAACAACCTTTTATTATGAGTGGTATGTATAGGTGGTGGATAGGAAAGATAGGTGATATGACTAAAAAGTCAAGTTGGAATGATGGTAGACAAAGAAGTAGAGTCGACTATACATGGTGCCTATTTTCCAGGTTTTCACCATGGTACTTATCCAAAGCGCCACCGAAGTGGTTTTCACTATCAGATGACTTATTTCCCTCCACTATTTTCTTGATTTTTTCAATTTTTTTGATGTTACCAAGATGCCTATTTTCCAGGTTTTCACCTAGGTAATGAGAATTTTTTTTTGTATTTTTGATGATTAAGACAAGGCTCTCAAAAGCTATGCGTAGAACTTCTTTAGATAAAGGTTGTTGATTGTGCTAATATTGGTTCTCCTTCAAGAGTAGAGAGTTGGTATGCTCCTAATCTAAAGGATTTAGTGGCAATATAGGGTCCTAACCAGTTTGGTTCAAACTTTCCTAGTTTTTCTCTTTCTACTTGATTATTTGGATTTTCCATTAAGACTAGGTCACCAATGTCAAAATTTTGATTCAATACTTTCTTATTATAGCTCTAATGAAGATTATTTTGATATACTTGAACATGATCTAGTGCCTTTTGTCTTCATTCGTCTAGGAACTCTGGCTTATGTAGCCTTGACACAAGGTACTCTTCATCATCAATATGCCCTTTCAAAGATACCCTTAGGAAAGGAAACTCTACCTCAATAGGAAAGATGGCCTCTGAATTGAATACCAAGGAATATGGAGTGGCACCAGTGGGAGTACAAATAAACCTAGAAATCTATGTGCTAGTAATGTAGGTCATAGGAATGGCTTTAATCCACTTGGTAAAGTATTCAGTCGCAGTAATCATCAATTTATGGCCGTTGGAAGATATAGGATGTATCTTACCTATGAGATCGAGTCCCCATTGGGAAAATGGCCATGGTGACATTATTAGACGAAGCTCCTATGTTGGTGTGTGTATCAAGTCTCTGTGAATCTGGCATTGTTGACATTTCTTGATAAAGACATATGAGTCATTTTCCATTGTAGGCCAATAATAGTCCAGTCTCATAATCTTCTAAGTTAAGGTAGGGCTACTAGAGTGGGATCCACATATACCCTCATATACCCCATGAAAGTTTGCTTGTGCTTCTTCAGTATCGAGACATATCAATAGGGTATTGTCCAAGGCACATCTATAAAAGGTATATTCGATGATGGTATAAATAGCTGACCTACAGAATAAAGCAAGACTAGTATTGCCTAATTTCCAAGATTGAACCTGAAGATATCAATGAAGCCTACAATGATGAACACTTGATGGAAGATATGAAAGAAGAACTGATGTAGATTGAAAAGAATAATACATGGAAATTTGTTCCCAAACCTAAAGATAAAAATGTGATTGGTACTAAATGGTTCTTTCGAAATAGGCTGAATAAACAAGGTGAAGTGGTCTAGAATAAAGCAAGATTGCTATGTAAAGGGTATTCACAAATGGAAGGTATTGATTTTGAAGAAACCTTTGCCCCTATTGCCAGAATTGAAGTTGTTAGATTATTTCTTTCTTATGCTGCATATAAGAACTATAAAGTCTATCAAATGGATGTGAAGTCAACCTTTCTAAATGGAGAACTAGAAGAAGAAGTTTATATTGAACAAATAGATGGATTTCAACTAACTGATAAGGAAGACATGGTTTTTTGATTGAAGAAAGCTCTATATGGACTTAACCAAGCCCCAAGATCCTCGTATGCTAGACTGGAAAAATACTTCCTAAAGCTTGGATTCAATAAAGGTACTAGTGATAGCAACTTATATTTCAAGTTGGATCATGACAAAGAGTTAATTATTGAGGTCTTTGTTAATAACATTATTTTTGGAGGAGATGATAATATGTGTATGAAGTTTGCTGATAAAATGAAGAGTGAATTTGAGATGAGTATGATCTGAGAGATGAATTTTTTTCCGGGACTTCAAGTTACTCAGTTAGACAAGGGGATCTTCATATCTCAATCTAAATATGTGAGAGAAGTGTTCAAGAAGTTTTCCATGGAAGATTCAAAACCTGTTGGTACTCCCATTGTAACTGGATGCAAGTTAACACAAAATGATGATTCTCCTAAGGCAAATCAAACAAGATATAGATCAATGATTGGTGGATTGCTCTATTTAACTCAGACCAGACTAAACATTATGAATGTTTTATGTATGGTTGCTAGATTTTAGGTGGATCCAAAATAATCTCATGTGGTTGTTGTAAAGAGAATCTTCAGATGTCTGAAAGGAACAATTGATTTTGGACATTGGTATCCTAAGGATGGTGATCTTACTTTGAGTGCATATAATTATGCGGATTGGGTAGGAGATATAGATGACAAGAAAAGTACTAGTGGTGATGCCTTCTTCCTAGGAAAGAAGTTGGTGTCTTGGTTGAGCAAAATGTAGAATTCCATTTCTCTATCTACTATTGAAGCAGAGTATATTACTACTGCAAACAACTGTACTCAAGTGATGTGGATGAAACAAATGCTGAAAGATATCAGGGTGGTATATGAAGAGCCTATTACCATATACTATGACAATTCAAGTGCAATAAACATGTCGAAGAATCTGGTGCTACACTCTAAGACTAAGAGTATATCTATCAAGTTTCACTTCTTGAGGTAAAAAGTAAATGAGAAAGAAGTCAGACTGGAGTATGCGCCTACCAAAGAATAGGTTACAAACATTTTCACTAAGCTATTGCCGAAGGATACTTTTGAATATCTCAAAGAAATGCTAGGGGTGATTACCCCTCCTGAAAAGAACTAAGAGATGCATTTAATTGCATCAATCTGTATGCTTCAAAGCTATATTTATTGATCCAAATTGATGTTTTTGTGGCTGCTACTTAGGGGGAGCAGTCAGATGTGTAGATATGTGGTTCAAAGCTTGTATGTGGGAAGATAATGCTTATCTTTTCCATTGATGTCAAAGGGGGAGAAGATTCTTGTGAAAATTTGAGAATTATCTGGGGAGAAGAGTCTTGTGGGGAGAAGAACATGTAGAAGTTGACAAAAAAGAGTCAGAATCTAATGGGGAGTAAATGTTGATTGAGAGTTGCATTAATGGTGTTTTTCACATCATGTGTTGCCATCAATTCCAAAGGGGGAGATTGTTGGATGTTTTGGTTGTGTTGTTGATATGTGGTTGTCATTGATGTCAACACTATTAGCATTATTGTATTGAAGGTTGTATATGTTGAGGATATTGAGAAAATTGTTAAAAGAAGAGTTTCCAGTGGAATACTGAAGGTCATGAAGGTGTTTTGTTTTGTATGTTGAAGATTAGTTTTTAATTGAATAAAGGGTTTATTTTTTAGAATATTTAGTTCATCTACTAGAAGTTTCAGAGGTCTACGTGAAGACTTGATCGTGTTATGAATAGTTGTTTTGTGATAGTGTTTATGTGGTCTTTGTTAGTGTTCCTGATTGGAGTATGTGTAATTCTAGTTGTTGTAGATGCCTCTTTGTTAGTTCTTGATGTTTGTGGATGTTTCTAGATCATTCTCCATCATTGTTGTAAGTCCACGTTGATCAGTGAGCCCCTTTTGTATTTGAGCAGTGAGCTCTAGGCAGTGTGCCTAAATGCATGTGCGTTCCCCTTTCTATTTTCATTATACTTGTAATAGGGTATAATATTGTGGACTAACATCCACCGTGGTTTTTCCCCTAATAGGGTTCCCACGTAAAAAAATCTCAGTGTTCTCTGTGTTTCTGATGTGTTGATTTTTATGGTTTTCTGCTCATTCATCAGATCTGAGATTAAGTTAAGTTTGAAAAGTTTAATATTTTGTGACAACTAATTCACCCACCCTCTTAGTTGTTTGTCCTTGTTTTTCCAATAATTGGTATCAAAGCAGGTTCCTCTGAAGAATTTTAAAAGCTTGAGGTGATTTGTGATGGAATCATACAAGAAGGACAGTCCTCGATTCAATGGAGAAAATGACTCACTATGGAAAGCTAGGATGGAGTGTCATTTGAGGTGTATTGGTGAACCCTACTGGAAGATTACTAAGAATACATATGTTGTTCCTCAAAATGGTCCTTCCAATGCTGATGAGATTAAAGAGGTTGAGAATAATGTCAAGGCTATGGAAGCTTTGTTGAGTGCTCTAACATATCCAAAAATGACAAATGTGATAGGTCTAAAGACAACTCATGAGAATTGGAAAAAGTTGGAAACTTTGTATGAAGTAGATGTACATGTGAAGATGGCTAAGCCATAGAGTTTGAAAGGTGAGTATGAAAATTTGAAGATGGGTGAAGATAAAAATATTTCCTCTTTTATGCAGAGAGTAAATGAACTATTGATGGGTATTAGATGTGCCGATGGTACACTAGAAGAGGAAGAAATTATACCCAATTTGCTCAAATCATTTCCTTCCTCTTACAAAGCAAAGGCTCATGCTATTGAAGAAACTAGATCATTGACGAATATGACAAGAGATACACTGATTAGTAAGCTTGTTGCTTTTGAGTTAAGTGAATTTGGTGAATCTATTCCGAAGACTGAAACTACATTTAAGGATACTATATTTGGAAGAAACAAGCAAAGATATGATCTGGGAGAGTGGTCCAAAAAGTCATCCAAATATGAAGAAGAAATGAGACATCTTGAATATGAAGAAAGAGAAGTAGAAGAATTGGAAGCACTAATTGTGAAAAAAGAAGGCAAAGGACAAGGTAAGTCTAAAGGAGTGTTTCCTATTAAATGTTTTTCCTATAGTAAAATAGGTCATTTTGCATCAATATGTCCAAAAAGAGTTCCTAGATCTAAGCCTAACAAGTCTAGTTTCCAAAAGAAATGTTACTATGCTGAAGAAGGAGTGTTTGATGATGAGTCTGATAAAGATAATGGAAATGAAGATGAATGGGTTTTCATTGCTACCATTGGAAATAGTCTTGTGGCTACTAAATCTACAAAAGTTGAGAAATCTCTTGTAACCCGAATTGAAGATAAGGATGAGTGGGTTATTGATAGTGGATGCTCACATCATATGACTGGTGACAAAAGAAAATTTGTAAGTCTAGAAAATTATGATAGTGAGGTTGTAAGATTTGGAGATAACAATGTTGGTGTGATTCGTGGCAAAGGGCCTATTTTTCTTGGTGGTAAGCACAACACTGATGATGTCCTTTATGTTGAAGGCTTGAATCACAACCTGTTGAGTGTTGGATAGATGGTGGAAAAGGGTTATGATCTTTAGTTCAAAGATGGAAGATGCAGGATACTTGGAAGTTTAGGAAAAGTAATTGCTTCAGGTAAAAAGACAAAAAGGTAATATTTTTCACCTGAATATTGCCAATGAAAGTTATTTAATTTCTCAATTAGATGAAATTTGGTTATGGAATAGGAGGTCATGTCATGTGAATTTTGATAACATTTCAAAGTAGGTTCTACTCAAGTAGTAAGAGATCTACCTAAGCTAGTGAAGCCTGCTAACACAATCTGCAAGGAATGTTAGATGGGAAAACAGACTAGAGTCTCCTTCTAGAGAAAACATCATACAAATGGTTTGCTAGAGCTGGTGCACACTGATCTTTTTGGTCCCTCCAAAGTTAGAAATATTCATGGTGAAAGGTACTTTATGTTTCTTATTGATGATTATTCTAGGATGATATGGGTAGCTTTCTTAAGAGAAAAGTGTGAAGCATTAGAAAAGTTAAAAAGTTTCAAAGCTATGGAAGAGAATGAGAAAAGTGTAAAAATTAAATGCTTAAGGATAGACAGAGGTGGTGAATTCACCTCTAGGGAGTTTAATTCATTTTGTGAAGAGCATGGAATCAGAAGACAAATATCTGCCCCCTGAACCCCACAATAGAATGGAGTTGCAGAAAGAAAGAACAAAATAGTTCTGGATGCTGCTAGAGCAATGATGGTAGAAGGAAGTGTCCCTCACATCTATTGGAGTGAAGTCGTAAGTACTGCTATGTACACTTTGAATAGGGTAAATTTCAATGGTAATTCTGGTAAGAATCCTTTTGAGCTATGGTTTGGCTATAAGCCTAATGTTAAGTATTTCAAGATCTTAGGAAGAAAATGCTATATTAAGAGAGATGAGGATATAAGAAATTTTGATGCAAGAAGTGATGAAGGAATCTTTCTAGGTTACTCTACCAAAAGCAAGGCCTACCGATGCTATAACAGAAGACTGAGAAAGATGGTTGAGAGTGAAAATTTTAGAGTTGATGAGAACTCTACTAGATCATCCAGATATTGTGGATATGATTCAGATGAAGACAATACAAATCAAGGGAATAATGCTTAGACACATAATCAACTTCATATTGTGCCATATGTTCCAGTAAAACAACTTCAATTTGTTATAGTAAATCAAGTAAGCTAGGAAGGAGAGACAAGTACAAGTGCAGAAAAGAGAACAGTAGAACCAAAAGCTCAAGACAGTCCTAAAGTTCCAAGGTATGTAAAGCTAAACCATTCTAAAAATAAAAATATAGGAGATAAGAGTAAAGGTGTGCAAACTAGAAGGAAGATAGCAAAAGAGTATTGCCTAATTTCCAAGATTGAACCTAAAGATATCAATGAAGCCTACAATGATGAACACTGGATGGAAGCTATGAAAGAAGAACTAATGTAGATTTAAAAGAATAATACATGGACATTTGTTCCCAGACCTAAAGATAAAAATGTGATTGGTACTAAATGGTTCTTTCGAAAGAGGCTAAATAAACAAGGTGAAGTGGTCTAGAATAAAGCAAGATTGCTATGTAAAGGGTATTCACAAATGGAAGGTATTGATTTTAAAGAAACCTTTGCCCCTATTGCTAGAATTGAAGCTGTTAGATTATTTCTTACTTATGATGATATAAGAACTATTAAGTATATCAAATGGATGTGAAGTTAGCCTTTTTGAATGGAGAACTAGAAGAAGAAGTTTATATTGAATAGCCAGATGGATTTCAGCTAACTGATAAGGAAGACATGGTTTTCCAATTGAAGAAAGCTCTATATAGACATAAGCAAGCCCCCAAAGCCTGGTATGCTAGACTGGACAAATACTTACCGAATCTTGGATTCAACAAAGGTATTGTTGATAGCAACTTATATTTCAAGTTGGATCATAACAAAGAGTTAATTATTGAGGTTTTTGTTGATGACATTATTTTTGCAGGAGATGATAATCTATGTATGAAGTTTGTTGATGAAATGAAGAGTGAGTTTGAGATGAGTATGATTGGAGAGATGAAGTTCTTTTTGGGAATACAAGTTAGTTAGAAAAGGGTATCTTCATATCTCAGTCCAAATATGTGAGAGAGGTGCTGAAGAAGTTTGGCATGGAAGATTAAAAAATTGTTGGTACTCCCATGGTAACCAGATGGAAGTTAACACAGAATGAAGATTCTCCTAAGGAAAATCAAACAAGATATAGATCAATAATTGGAAAATTGTTCTATTTAACCTAGACTAGACATTATGAATGTTGTATGTATGGTTGCTAGATTTTAGGTTGATCCAAAAGAATCTCATGTGACTGTTGTAAAGAGAATCTTTAGATATCTGAAAGGAACAATTGATTTTGGACTTTGGTATCTTAAGGATGATGATCTTACTTTGAGTCCATATACTGATGCGGATTGGGAAAGAGATGTAGATGAAAGGAAAATTACTAGTGGTGGTTCTTTCTTCCTAGGAAAGAATTTGGTGTCTTGGTTGAGCAAAAAGAAGAATTCTATTTCTCTATCTACTGCTGAAGCAAAGTATATTGCTACTACAAACAACTGTACTCAAAGTGATGTGGATGAAATAGATGCTGAAATATATCAGGGTGGTATATGAAGAGCCTATTGCCATATACTGTGACAATTCAAGTGCAATAAACATTTTGAAGAATCTAGTGCTACACTCTAAGACTAAGCATATATCTATCAAGTTTCACTTCTTGAGGGAGAAAGTCAATAAGAGAGAAGTTAGACTAGAGTATGTGCCTACCAAAGAATAAGTTGTAGAAATTTTCATTAAGCCATTGTGAAAGGATACTTTTGAATATCTCAGAGAAATGTTAGGGGTGATTACCCCTCCTGACAAGAACTAAGAGATGAATTTACTTGCATCAATTTGTATGTGTCAAAGCTATATTTCTTAATCTAGATTGATGTTTCCATGGATGCTACTCAGGGGGAGCAGTCAGATGTGTAGATATGTGGTTTAGAGCTTGTATGTGGGAAGATAATGCTTATCTTTTCCATTGATGTGAAAGGGGGAGAATATTCATGTCAAAAATTGAGAATTATCTGGGGAGAAGAGTCTTGTGGGGAGAAGAACATGAAGAAGTTGAGGAAGAATATTCAGAATCTAAGGGGGAGTACATGTTGATTGAGAGTTGCGTTGATGGTGTTTTTCACATCATGTGTTTCCATCAATGCCAAAGTGGGAGATTATTGGATGTTGTGGTTGTGTTGTTGATATGTGGTTTTCATTGATTTCAACATTATTAGCATTATTTTATTGAAGGTTGTATATGTCGAGGATATTGAGAAAATTGTTAAAATGAGAGTTTCCAGTGCAACAGTGAAGGCCATGAAGGTGTTTTGTTTTGTATGTTGAAGATCAAATGTTGTGGAAGAAAGGGTTTATTGTTTAGAATATTTAGTTCATCTACCGAAAGGTTCAGATGTCCACGTGAATACTTGATCGTGCTATGAACAGTTGTGTTCTAACAGTGTTTTGTGGTCTTTGTTAGTGTTCCTGATTGAAATTTGTGTAATTCTAGTTGTTGTGGATGCCTCTCTATTAGTTCCTAATGTTTGTGGATATTTCTAGATCATTATCCATCATTTTTGTACATCTGTGTTGATTGGTGTGCTCGTGGTCAAAGATTTTTGTTGTGCATGTTCGGGTTTTCATGCTCCTGCTTGACAGTTGGTGGTAATGTGTTGTGGACCCTTGGAGATTGGAATTTGAATGTTTGGTGAACTTGTTCATATTGTTTTGGGTCACATCATTGTATTGGCCAATGGTGTTTAATTCACATTGAAAATTTAATTGTTAAATTAGGCCAACATTGTAATTGTATTTTATTTTTTTGGTCGACTAAGTGGTTGATGTAATTCCATAATGACAATATATATGAGTGATTGGTTGAGCGAAGTTAGTGTGTGTGTGAAGTGAGAAAATCCAAAGATTGTGCAAGTGTTTGAACATTGATCTATTCATTTGATTCTTGAGTAGAGTGACAGTGAAGAGTGAAGGAGTTTTTTTGTGCTTAACTGGAACTATAATTAGGCTTATCTAGAAGCTATTTTCTTAGTTCATACCATCTAGATTTAATCCTATTTTGTATTGTTGGGTAGTGAGGCCCTTTTGTATTTTACCAGTTAGCTCTAGGCAGTGTGCCTAAATGCATATGCATTCCCCTTTCTATTTTCATTATACTTTTAATAGGATATGATATTGTGGACTAACATCCATTGTGGTTTTTCCCCTAACAGGGTTTCCATGTAAAACTCTTCGTGTTCTTTGTGTTTCTGATGTGATGAATGTTTATGGTTTTCTGCTCATTCATCAAATCTAAGATTAATTTAAGTTTCAAAAGTTTAATATTCTGTGACAACTAATTCAACCCCCCTCTTAGTTGTCTGTCCTTGTTTTTCCAACAAGGTTCACCAGCAAAAACATCCAAATTAACCACTGAATTCTCCTTACCATCTATAGGGGACCCACCAATACCTAAGTTCTCCCCTTGAATATTTCCTACCACCTTCTTCTGATTAACATCCTCCACCTTGGCACGAGCCTTCAGCTTCTTACCAGTAGAACCACCCTCAAAACCCTTCAACTTACAGTAAGCACATAGAGCTCTAGAGGAATATGGCTTCACATCACTTGTCGAAGGGTTATAGTCCAAGTCAGTATCATAACAATTCGACCATCCTTCAGAATCCTAGATCTCCTTAATCCTACAATTCCCACTACCTTTCTCCTTCTTTTTGGAAACAAGGGTTATAACAATGCAATTAGCTTTCAAAAATCCACAATGAGAAGCATTAAAACTTCATGCAGGTAAGGATTCCTGGGGTTTATTTTGAAATTCAAAATGCCCTCTTCCAAGGAACTCAATAGATAAAAGGGAAATGAAACCAATTTACCATGGTGAAAGTGATTCAGAAGGACAAAGTGATGGCCATAAAGCATTGTGAATCTGCCATCAAGTGTAAAGTAGCACATAAAATCCATTGCTACCTCCCGCCAAATAGGTTTAATCTACATTCTATCATATCCTCCACAATCAAACAGACATCCTAGCCCTTTCCCTGTCACGAAGGAAATTTTGCCTTGCATTTTGAGAAATGTTCTTGTCCCTGTAGAATTTTCTTCCATCCATGGATAGACCTATAACCTCAGCAATAAAATCTTCATTAATGGTAGTACCTCTACCAAACATACTAACCACATGGCCATGCCAGGCGTCAATAAACTCCCTAGACACCAAGGGTTTGAAACCCTTCATACGCTCCAGGTAAGGCGTAATACCACCATTGTTTAGAATTTCCAAAACCCATGGATTAACTCTCATTTCTTCACAAGACAGAGGCTCGGTACGACACCTATCCCCTTGCATCATCAAGTTACTAGTAGAGCACAAACAAAGCACAACCAAAGCACTAGCCAAAAAACCACCCAGAAAGCATGTGAGGCTCTTGAAAGTAGTCTAAAAGGAGGTAATAGATAGAGTACTTAGACAACTCGCCAATAGGAGGCAGCAATTTCCAATGATCACCCATTGTGCGAGAAGCCCCATCAAACAACAAGCTTCATAATACCCACGCAACCCCAAGATCAAGGAGGTGGATAATAATAAAAAATTAATGTATCTCATTAATAATAAGGCTCTTCAAATCAATAGGAAGGATGTCACCCTCCCTCCATGAACTCGTCGATGACACCCCATAATTAGCCAACCAATCAGCTACAACATTAGCCTCCCTATAGGCATGGGAAATGCAAATTTATTCAAATTCCTCACATAAAGAAATGGAATCATAGATAAAATTGTTGGTAGACCATGAAGGAGGAGACCTTTGCTTAAGGAAATTCACTATATTTAACGAATCACCTTCGATCCAAAGTTTAGAGACCCTTAAGTCCCTAGCCATCTTGATGCTATGATAGGTGGTCACAGCTTCAACAAGGTGGTTTGTCTGGATTCCCAAAGGGAGTGCCACTGTTGAAACAAACCTACCAATGTGATCTCTCAACACTCCCCCACAGCCAAAAGGACCCAAATTACCTTTACCACATCCATCAAAGTTGATCTTGAACCAACCTCGCGAAGCAGGAAGCCAAGCCACCCCATCCCTCCCAACATTATCCTTCCATAGGGGCTTAGCAATATCAAAGGAAAGTTTCCAATTTTTGGCCACCTCAACATCATAATCAAAAACTTGCACTCTTCCCAAAATATCAATCTTATCCACCACCAACATCAGATTTTCTTTAATAGAGGACACGGTTTTGAAGAAAAGGGAGAGAGGAGGAAGAGATGAGTCTTTGAAAATCCTATTGTTCCTCTCCTTTTGTAACCCCCAGATAACATGTGAAAAAAGAAGATACCACAAAAGCTTCAAAGAAGGATTGGGAGAGGGCGCATTTCGTTGGAGCCACAAATCTCAAATAAGGGTAGGAAAAATCCACTCAATGTGCCAAAGCTTGAGAACAAGAGACCAAACTTTACGAGCATAGCTGCAACAAATGAACAGATGCAAACTATCCTCCATGTCCATCATACATAGGTAGCATCTACTTGGCATAGAGAACCCCCTTTTCCAAAGATTATTAATAGTAAGAATCTTATCCTGTACCAACAACCATAGAAAAATGTTAATCTTGGGAATAAGCTGCGGAAACCAAACTACGCCCCAGGGAGGCTAACAAGCCTAGTTTTTGGTATAATTTTGGGTAGAATCTATAGCCTATTTTCCCATAGATGTTATGGACTTTAATTCTTAAGTGTTGGAATTGGCATAATGTTTCTCTCAAACCATTGACATTTGACATTACCCTATCTCTACAATCTTTAATGATATTTTGCATAATATGTGGGTCATCTATATTGATTTTTCATGTGATTAATGAATGTTTCTTAAAGTGGTTAATGATGTGTTGTTATTATGTGTACTAACCTTGACATGCAGATTTAATACGCCAAGTTAAGGAAGACACCACTAGCTAGGCATGCACCATAACGTCCAACTGAGAAATCGCTCCAAGTCAAAGGTAGTCGGTAGCAAAGATTCTTCATCCAACTAAACATAACCGCTTTATAGTGGACCTTAATGATTGAGCATGCATAGGTGTTACTACTAAGCTGGATCTGTGCTTGACTTGCATGTCTAACTAGATTCACTGCATGTGTAACCGTCGTCACTCCATTTTCCCTTGTTTTCCTAAATGGCGTCCTCTCAGTCGTGGAGTTGATTGCCTTGTTTAGCAGTAGTATAAATAATAATTTGATGGTCCTTCTTTAGGAGGTTGCACGATTTTACATTGTACTCTCATTTTAAGTTTTATCAATACAAATACATTACTCTTTGTATGCATGATTTACAGTGAATAAAATAAAGTTCTGAGTTTGAGCATCTGAGTTCTTGTTAGTTTAGAGGAAAATTATCCAAGGGGGTCCACTTGGTGAGTAATCTGTCTCCTTAGTTTAACATTAGCTTAGTATTACTTGCTATCTGGTACTTAGAAATCTGGTATTGACTATTCCTATTGCCACTAGAAGTCCATTTTGTGTCTATTCCTGCAACCAAAGTAGATAGTGTAGTTTCTTGTTTGTTGCTTAGATCTTTATTCCTGTGCACATTTTAGTATAAGTATAGTTATTGGTTGATTTTCAAAATTTTCTTTATTTCCATTCAAGCAATTTACTTTCAACATTGTGTTCTTAGCTGTAGCATGCAATGACTACTTGAGCCCCCAGTGCACATACAATGTCGACCCATTTCAAGTTCATGTCCTTCGGTTGACAAGTTAAATGCACCTTCATGATGATTGAATGGCTATTTAGGTTAGATGTACAGTCTCTGAATCATGGTTGTAAAGGCTTAATTGTGAAATCATTGGAGGCCAACATTTTTGGCATCGTTGTTGGGGATGGTGTTGAGCTAGGAAGTCTTTTGGAGTCATTGGTAGTTTTTCTTGATATAGTCTTTTTGGAAGTTGTTCTTAGGAAGTAATGACCCCCCAAGATTTTCTTTACCAATTCTTTCTGTGAGCTGACTGATAGCGAGTGATACCGCATGCATATAGGAAGGAGAAGGGGTGCTTATGGGAGATTCCTTCCTAACAATCCTCATCCATTTCAACTAGTTGAGTACCAAAACATGCCAGAAGAAGAAGAAGAAGATACATACCCATTTGTAGACATATCCTGATTTGACTAGCTCTGAAGTCTCCATGGGAGATCAAAATCAGCTTAAGAACCCCTTTGCCTTTGAACCACATCAAGCAGGCATGGGTGATGCAAATAGGAACTGACAAAATCAACCAGATTTTCCTTTCCCCATTTCCCATCAAAATGAAGTTGACAACATCAAGAACATTCCTATCTCAGCACTCCCCAAGTTTTATGGATTTGTGAGAGAAGATCCTAATACCTTCTTATTTGAGTTTGACATACTCTGTAGAAGTTATGATTATACTATTGATGCCCATAGGCTTAAGTTATTCCCCTCCACTTTGAAAGAGGTTGCATTAAGATGGTTCATGAGACTAGGAAGAGACTATGGAAACTTGGGAAGACATGAAGACAAAATTCCTTGATAAATACAAGGAATACTGTAGGGGTAGTGACATGAGAGGATGAGACATTTTCAGGATGTAGTAGAAGGAAGATGAGAGCTTGGAAGATTATATTGCAAGGTTTATGTTTTGCTTGAAAAAATCTCCACACCATGCACTTAATGAGGACTCACAAATGTTGCTTTTCCTGAGAGGAATCAATGAAAATTGCACTGATGCTTTGGACCTCATGGCATGAGGAGATATCTCCCAAGTTCCTTGGGAGGATATCAAGAAAATATGCTAAAATTACTCTAGATTAGCTTCAAAGAAAGGGAGAGCTTATCAACCTTACATGGCTAATTCAACTACCGATGGAGTTTCGAGAATGGAGATCACTCATTTGCTAGCAGATTTCAAGCAAGATATTATCAACAATCTAGCTATGCAGCTAGATGCACTTCAGGCTAGAAAGAAGCAAGAGGAGGCATAGATGAGGTTGACGGAGTATTGTCCCCATTGCAAACAAAAGAAGAAGGATTGCAGATGTAAGATGGTAGCTAACCTGGAAAGCAAGAAGGCCCCACCTGAGTTCAAGCCAATTCAAATTGAAGAAGACCAAGTCTACTATGTTGCATAAAGGAAGACTTGGGCTCGAGGACAAGGTATGCCACTAGATCCACTGTCCTATGTTGGACCATATTTTAACTCTTATTTATCTGGTAACCAATGGCATCCCGCATATCCTCCCAGTTATGGAGGATATCCACCACATCCTTGGAGTAATCCTCCAAATGCTTGGCCTAGCCATCAGAGTCCTCCACCTCAGTGGTGGCAACCTCAGGGAAATTGGCAGTAATTTCAAAGGAAATGGCAACCCCCTCTAGGAAATTGGGAGCAAACAAATCAATGGAGAGGAGGACAACAATGGCCTACTCAAAACACTAGTTACATGCAACTACCTTCTCAGCCCCAACAACCTGCTATAATGCCTCCACCTACTAATCCAAGCTCAAATTCACATAAACCAACCCAACTAATATCTCAACCCACACCCAATCCTAATAACAAACCACAACAACAACCTGTATACTCAGTCGATTCAAATCAATTTCCTACATATGATGTGAGTGTAAGTGATATCCACCTGCATTCAAGAACCAAGCTACCAGCCCCTTCGGAGCCTATCATCACTGAGCTTCCTATGGAAGAGGAGGAGGAGCCTCTAAATGATCCCATTCAACCAAATGTACTTAAAAATCCTGAACTAGTTCAAGCTAAGAAGACCGAGCAAGAACCACCATTTCCTTAGAGACTGTAAGTTTCCAAGAAGAAAGAAGAAAAAGAGGATGCCACTTTTGACATCTTGGACCAACTAAAGCATATATGTGTTCAAATACCTCTATTTCAGGTCATAAAAGATGTTCCAATCTATGAAAAAGCTATTAAGGAATCTTGTCTTAAGAATCCAAGAAGGAAGAAGAAAGACCCAACTACAGTTCATGTGGTGGGCCAACTAGCTGATATCATGTTGGGAAAGGTGACTATTCCCAACTATAATGACGCAGGCAGTCTTGTGGTAGCAATTTTGATAAATGGGATTCAAGTGAAGAATGCTCTGATTGATTTAGGGGCAACAATCAATGTAGTGACCAAGGACATCCTACAACTAAATATTGCAAGTATGAGATCTACCCCTATTGTCCTACAACTTGCTAATAGCTCTACTGTCAAGCCTGATGGTGTAGTGGAGGATCTTGTGGTAGTATTAGACTCTTGGGAATATCCAACAAATTTCATGATTCTTTCTCCTAAGGCTACACTAGGCAGGTATTCCATTATTCTTGGAAGGCCTTGGTTGGCAACTGCAGATGCATACAGTGGATGTTGGTCTAGTGACATGACCATTTCAGATGGAAGGAATACCAAAATTTTTATTCTTTATCACCCTGCCCAGCCATCCCATGATGAAGAAGATTTTGTATGGCCACAAGTTGGTGAAGAGGTCGAGGAAGTTAATTTTGTGGCATAACTTATGATGCTAGGCATAATCTATTTCATGCAGCTCCAAGGTGAGGATGAAGTGTTGACTAACATCATTCAAAACTATTATGGAGTGGAGGAAGCCTCATCTTCTACTTTAGTTAGGAAACTTCTACCTATTTGCTATAGCCACTGTTCCTACAGACATTCTTCCTATAGATGATCTTCCTGTAGCCACCATTCCTGTAGTCGTTGTTCCTGCAAAAAGACTTCCTGCAACAACAGGTAAATTTCATACATTGCTGCCATACAGACTAAAAGTACCATGTGTTAATGAAGCAGCCATGATGGGATTAATTACACAAGTACAAGTGTCAAAGGGAAAATACCTAAATGTTAATAGTAAGTTGAATGAAGAGCAACAATTGTTATTAGCAAGCCTATTAAGGGCCCATCAACATGCATTTGCATGGGACTATCATGACATGAAGGGATTGGATCCTAAGCTTTGTACCCACATAATTTACATTAGAGATGATTGCACTCCAGTAAGATAGACACAAAGAAGGATTAACCCTGCACTAAGAGAAATTGTGAAAGGAAAAATGTAGAAATTACTAGATGCATAATTTATCTATCCCATTTTAGATAGTTAGTGAGTGTCTCCATTAGTGATTGTGCCCAAGAAAGGAGGGAAGTGGTGAGTTTGTGTTGATTATAGAGAACTTAATGTTGCCACCAAAAAGGATCATTTTCCTTTACCCTTCATTCACCAGGTTTTGGACACACTTGCAGGAAAAAAGTACTTCTCTTTTCTAGATGGATTCAACGGGTATAACCAGATCCAAATTGCACTAGAAGACCAGGAGAAGACCATATTTACTTGTCTATAGGGAACCTATGCCTATTCGATGCTCTCATTTAGTTTGTCCAAAGCACCTGCAACTTTCCAGAGGGCAGTAATTAGTATATTTTTAGACATTTCTCAAGATTACATGGAGATTTATATGGACGACTTCACCACTTATGGTGTTGACTTTGATCAAGCATTGGAAAATCTCAAGAGAGTCCTACAGAGATGTGAAGATTAGAACTTGTCCTTAAATAGTGAAAAGTGTTTTATGATGATGCAAGAAGGTGTAGTTCTTGGCCACTACATCTCTCACAAGCGAATTCAAGTAGATCTTGCAAAAAATGAGGTAATCACAAATCTACCTACACCTACAAAATAGAAGGATGTTAGGAGTTTCTTGGGTCATGTAGGGTATTTTAGGCAATTCATCAAGGATTTCAGCAAGGTAGAAGCACCATTATATACCCTTCTCACTAAAGATGTTGAATTTCAGTGGATTGAAGCTTGTGATAAGGAATTTTTTGACTTGAAGGTAGCTTTGACTCATACTCCTATACTCAAGGGACCCAATTGGGAGCTTCCCTTCCACATTCACACTAATGCATCCGATAGGAGCAGTTCTAGGACAAAAAGAGGGAGCTATTGAAAATGCTATTTACTTCATCAACAAAAATTTGTAAGCAGTTGACTTCAATTATACAGTGACAGAGAAAGAGATGTTGGCCGTAATCTATGCACTGAACAAATTTAGACACTACATAATAGGCTACCAAATATTTGTGCACATGGATTATGTAGCCATTAGATATCTCATGAATAAACCTTTGATCATAAGAAGATTTTCAAAATGGTTATTATTGATGCGGGAGTTTGATACAACCATTGTAGATAAGCCAAGGAAAGCTAGTGTTGTTGCATATTTTCTCTCAAGGCTAACTACATCTGAGGACAATCAGCCCATAAATGAATCTTTTCTTGATGAACATCTATTCTCTCTCAGTGTACAAGTACCCTGGTATGCTGACATAGCCAACTACTTGGTTACAGGTAGAATTCCTTCTCACTTCTCCCCAAAAGAGAAAAGGTCACTCATTAAAAAATACTTTCCTTTCTCTTGGATTGTTGCTTGTTTGTTTTATACTAGACTTGACCATGTCATGAGAAGATGCATGAGAGAGGATGAGACGTATGAAATTTTTTATGCATGTCATAATGAACCATGTGGAGGGAACTTTGTAGCCAAAAGGACAGCAATGAAGATCTTAAACACAGGATACTACTAGTGAACACTCCACAAGGATGCAGGAAGGTTACCAAAAAATGTGAGATGTCAAAGAATGGGCAGACCAACCAGATTTGATGAGATGGCACTTTTCCCTCATATAGTAATCACTCCCTTTGACAAGTGGGGCTTAGATTTTATGGGACCAGTTGACCCTCCATCAAATGGTAAGTCTTATATATTGGTATGCACTAATTATGTAACAAAATGGGTAGAAGTTAAGGCCATGAAGCATGCACAAGATAACAAGGTTGCAGAGTTTCTTTATGAGGAGATTTTCATAAGATATGGAGTTCCAAGAGAAATAGCGACTAATCAAGGGCCACAGTTCACATCAACTCTTGTTGTAGCACTAGTAAATGAGTACAATATCAGGTACGAAAAGTCTACTCCTTGTCACCCCCAGGCTAATGGCCAAGTTGAGGTGACAAATAGAGAAATTGAAGTCATTCTAACTAAAACAATAGCTATCCATAAGAAAGTTGGGAAAACAGATTACTTGAAGCTATTTGGGCCTATAGGACAACATGGAAAACAACTACAGGCTTCACCCCATTTGAGTTGCTATATGGAAAGACATCTATGATGCTAATCTAATTTGAACATAAAACTCTACGAACTGCAATGGATTTAGGGATGGACATTTTTGAAGCACAGAAAGAAAGAATCATGCAACTAAATGCTTTGGATGGAATGAGGAGAGCAGCCCTACAAAATATAGAAGTAGTGCAGAATCAGAGAATCAAGTGGCATGACAAATTTATCAAAGACAAAAAGTTCAAACCAGGAGATTGGGCTTTGCTCTATGATTCAAGATACCGGGACAATGCAGGAAAATTTCAGACAAGGAGGCTAGGACCATACGAGGTTTTTGAGGTCTTTCCCAATGGAGTTGTTCAACTTACCACCATTGACCCTGTCAGGTTCAAATTACTCGTCAATGGTCATCACCTCAGATTATATCATAAGCCAGCTTCTAAAGAGGAATTCCTGTAACAAATCGCCCAACACTCAGAGCTTCCTACAGTTGAAGGTAGTGGACCTAGTGTCCTTCCTTTAGCCTAATTGAGGTACATAATTTTCATAATAAAGAATTTCACTTGTGTGGAAGTCCATTTCTTCATCATCCGCCCATCTACCCATCCGTACCACCTTTCTCTCTCTTCCACCTCACTCCATTCCACCCCATCCTCATTCATCGCTCAATCCATTTTCCAACCAGGTGAGTGTTACTTTATCCAAAATCTTTTTAGCAAAGCTTCCGCACATTTAGGTATGTGCACATTAATTGCTATCTTTGATCATCTTTTAAGTACGTTTATTTAATCAATGTACGTTAGTATAGATATTCGCATAAATTCCATCATTGCCTATCAACCATCACTCCTAGCTCACATGTGTGGACACATGTCCAAATTTAGGTTGGGGGAGGGGAACGAAAAAGATGCAAATATTTTATTGTCCATGTGTCAAACCATAGTAGGTTGTGTCAGAAATTTAAAACTGAGCTGATTGCATGAAGTGACAATAACTGTAGTCGCCAATTCTTCCTATCATAATTTCCCTTTATCACTCATTTTCTTGCTATTATTTCCTTGTCATAATCTTGAGTTGCAAGAAAAAGGGAAAAACAAAAGAAAAGAAATTTGGTCGACGTTGGCACTGGAAATTAGCAGACATTGCAGGGAAGTGCATTTGATTTTTAGAAGGGGAATTGAAGAAAAATTGTAGAGCATTTGTTTGATTTAGACAATGGGAGGTGGGCTAGCTCGAAATGAACCCATAGTGCATGATATTTTACTGTAAGATGTACAATTCCTAGCCGAATTTCAAAATTGTGGTTGGATTGATTACTTTTTGAAGTTGAATGGTTTTGATGAAGGCATTGCCCTTGAATTCACCCAAAAAATTTTAAAAGGAAAAGCTATAGTAAAATGGTTAGAAGTTGTGGCAATAGAGGAAATAATTGTAGAAGTTATAGGGTTACCTGCTAATTGTGAAAATTACCCTGTTTCCAGAGATGCCAAGTCAGCCAGGGTTGAATTCACAAAGCCAAACAACCCCCCATTGACCATAAACAAGTAGGGTGCAAAAATAATGTCTTTGCCCAAGCCATGGAAGCAGATAGCTATGTATGTCATCAAATACATCACTTGTGAAGGTCGCCAATAAAATTATGTCCATTTCAATCTTTTCAATCACATGAGACACAGAAAGGTAGGGATAAATTTTTTTCTCACCATTGCTTGATTAAGTTATTGGTTGAAAAATCTATGTGTGATGTTTCTAAAATGAATTGGGAAGAGTTTATTAAGGTTGATCAAGATTATTGCAAGGAGGAGTCTGTAAATGTTAAGCATTTTGCACCTAGGGCTATACCTCAATCATGTAGATCTAGCAGGAAAGTAAGCATGGTTGAAGCCATTCC